>CAJUYH010005519.1:0-18404 GCA_910591685.1 Galerucella tenella | reverse complement strand
TATTTGCATGTTTTAAATGGGAAAAAAACTAACAATTGGATTTTTTTTAAGTAGCATAAAACAATTGAGGTGGGACATCCGGTACGTGAAACGTTTGTTGACAGTTCATTGTTCTGAATTAATTGTCTTTTGTTTGTGAGTAATGAATAGTGAGATTAAGAGTCCACAACTATGTTTTTTCTCAATAAAAAAAATCAACATAATTTTTTTAAACGGGACACTGTGTCTATTTTGCGCTCTTTTCTCTTACCTGATGCCACTTATATCGCACCTGTTTGGCAGGGTCTCTCTCTCGCCCTCGGACCTAAAATATCATTCACCAAATAAAATAATCGGCTTTGTTGAAAAGCTGAATTTGTTTGGTGAAATCTGAATAGGTGTGAGCCACAATAGACTCTTGTGAGTCGCAGTGGAGGGCCTTATAGACCCACTCACCACAAACCTAACCTAACCTATATCGCACCTCCGGTGGAACATCGGCATAAGTGCAAATTATCAAGTTTCGAGAAAATTATTGTTTAATATTTTTTTATGCAAAAATTGTAAGTAGTATCTATACGTTATTGATTGACACATTTTTTTAATTAAAATTTAGTCTTGATTACTAACTGCTGTTTGCACCGATTGCAGTTATCTTTCGGCTTCAGTAACTCATGATAAACTTTAACCATTGGTTAAAAGTGAAGTGTTCTGCGCCATTTGTGGTTAAGGTACTAGTTAGTAAATTATGTGTTAGGTGTAAGTTGGTATCTTGACATCTAGGAATAATTTGTAAAATAACATAATATGACAACTATTGGATATTTATATTTTCGAAATTACCCAAAAAAATGTTGGAGTTTCCAAAATGAGCGGAAAGAGACAAAGAAGATCAACAAATTTCTCTCAAGCTGGGAAAATAGTGTGCTTGAATTTAATAAGGAAGCACAAGCACATAATAGTATGCAAGGAAACAGGTGCGTTAAGCTGAAAGAAGAAGGAACAGGCCTGGACAAAGATTGAGAGGGAGTTTAATGCACAATCAGATAGCTACAGATCAGTAGATGTTTTAAGACGATTTTACAAAAATAAAAATAAATAAATCTTTTTCTCAAAGTTGTTGCATCCATCCCTTCAAAGTGATTTTCCTTCTGATATCTTCTTCTTGGAATCCCAATGTTTAGTATGTCCAAGATTTCCAGGACATCTTCATCGTCTTAAAAATCCATGAAATCCATATTTCATTGAAATAGGAATTTATCTTGCAAATTCGTCAAGCACTTCAGTTGATTGACATATTGACATAACTTTAATTAATAATTATATATCTTATACCCTACCTCATCTGTGGATTAGATTTAACTATTAATTATAGCATTAACTTGAGAATAAATGTCATGGTGCAAGGAACATTTTAATTTGATTGGTAATTGAAACTTAACCACAACTTTACTAAGACCGGTGCAAATGGCTGATAAGGTTTATTAACAACTAAAAACTTCAATGTATGTATAGTTTTTTTCAATATCTAAGAAACTGACCTGACTTGAGATGGGATAATGACATGCAATAAAGCCATAACAGAATTAGGCGTGACAGGGTCATAATTATTTTGTTGGCAAACAATAAATTATTACCTGAAAACTCCGTAAGACTTTTGGGTCGTTCCTACGATAAATTTACTTAGTACTTAGTCCGAAAAGTATTATGGTTTCATTGGATCTTAAGCCTAAAGTCCATTTTTCACGGTACGAGTTGACGCTGCAAGTCGAAATAGTTGCATGCAACTTGGCGTTTTTTTTTCATAGGGCGCGTTGGTCGCATGAATTAGAGCTTGCTATATTTTCGAGAGAGAAGTCGCTGTGACTTGGTAACTTTTCTGGTGGATTTTGTCCCACAAACCCAAAATTTCTATTGGGTGCTTTGCTCTGACATTGCTGTCACTGTCAATCAAGTTGGCAACACGTTACGTTTCCCTTATTTCTGTATGAGTCGCTGCAACAAACTATTGATATGCTGATTGTACTTTTTCTCGCTGCGATTTGAAGCAACGTGGAAAATGGACTTAAGTCAAGGCAAGTTAGCTTCTTAGATATTAAAAAAAAACTATACTCGTTGAATGAACATACAAAAATATTAACCCATTACCCATACATTAAAAAAAATTATATAAATAAAAAGGTTGGAATGTCATAAAATTAAGTGTTTCATTTCACATTTTGCCACAGATATGATCTACTATGAATGGACCTTAATAAAAATTTGATAACAAAATTTTGCAGTCTTAAACTTCAAAATAATTTTTTGATTGTCTAGTTGTCAAATTTTTTCTGTTGTGTCAGCTAGGGATAAAAAAATTAATTTTTACTTATTTTTTCTTGACAACGGTAGCTGGAACGCTACCGAAACGTTGAAGTGAAGAATTCAAAATATTGTGGTTTAATTTCCCAAGAAATTAAAAAAAGAATGAATAATATACCACAAGGAACATACAGAAGATACAAGATATGTTATTGAAAAACGATTTATAATCATTTGTGGTATAAGTAGACGCCAATGGACTTTTATTTCATCAGTGGCAATGGAATGGAAATCAGAGAATTGTAGGCAGGTGTTTTAAGAAAACCATTTATATTATTTACTGTGTAGAACCATCTGGTCCCAATTTCTCAGCATTTGGCTTGCTTCCAGTTTTGTGAAATTATACTACACTCTTTCACAGTTCTAACACAGTATACCAAAACAACCAGTAGTGCATCTTAACTTCGCGCATCGGTTGTGCGCAGTTCGCCATTTCGGTTTAGAAACCTCTCAAGTTCAGCAAGGGCGGTTCGGTTTAGGGTCAGTTTATAGTATGTACAAAAAGTACGAGGAGTAATAAACCCTCATTAAGTATGCAAAACCTTTACAGGTAGCACCATGAAATTTTTGATAAATCTCTTACTTTAAATTACATTTCTTCCGTAAATCTAAAAACCAGGTAGATCGACCCCGTATTTGTTTCAGTTGTAGCAAAGTTTAGGGTTTCTTCATTGTTAAAGGATTAGCAGATAAGCAATAACGCAATGCAGTGGTGTGTATTTTGGGAAAAAAATACGTTTTAAATTATAATATAATAAAAAATTAAAAGAAATAATTATTGGAATACATTTATTACTTACATTTTATTCTATATCCGACTCGGAAGAGAAAGAATCGTTGTTGACATTAATAATAATAGGGTCGATTAAATCATCACTCATCATCCCTCTCAATAATCGAATAATCTGTAAATAGGTGTAATCGTATTAAGCCGATTACAGTAGGCCACTTGCCATTTAAAATTTCTGAGAAAAATTCCCCAAACACTACATATAGGAGTAATACAAATAAAAAATATTCATTTTGCTCCTTTGAATTTAATAAAAATTGTAACGATATCTTGCTATCTTGACTTTAATTAATTTTTTAAAAATATATTTCATTGTAATTTCTTTGTGACAATATTCAAAGTTTGAATTAATCTTCTCACAAAAAGAACAAAAATATATAAAATAATTATTGTTACAGATTGGTTTGTTTTCTATTATGAATAAACTGTGTTGCCTTTCTTTATCAAACTTACTAAAATTTATGTACCTCTATCACTTTTTTCATTAAAATTAGTACATCCCGTTACCTCTGACCTAAATTGTATATTCTTTAGCATAGCTGCAGCTCATTCGTTCAATACAAAATGTACCTTACGGTATACCCTCTTAAAATATATTTTGGTACGTCTATGAAATCTACTTAAATGAATGATTTATTACTCCTTGTCCTTTCTATATAGACTATAGTTTGGTTTAGTCGCGTAAGCAGTGGAGTGGTGTGAATTATTTTTTTTTTAATGACAGTAATCAAATAAGATGAATAAAGTTAAAGCAGGTGTGCTTTATGCATATTTGTATATATAAAAAAAGGTTTTTCAAGTTTTCCCTGTTTTACTGTTTTATTTATTATGAATGTATATAAAAGAGTTCGATTATATTATACACTTATATGGAAATACACATAAACAGAAATTTCAAAAAAGATAATAAAGAAAGAAAGAAAGAAAGTTATTGATCTTTACAAAAAGGTATACAATATATATAAGGGTACAACATGTTTAGACACGTCATTACACACTGAAAGTTTAAAATCAATTTACATAAATCCAACATGACTACATTCATTTTACAATTATTAAAATGGAATTTTATTTATTCAATTAAATTTAAAAGAGTAAATCAATCTTCATATGAAGATCTGGGCCATTCAAAATCGAAAACCTCCTCAATCTCATAAAATGCCTGCCCTACAAGCGCCTGTTTCACTATAAATTTTAATTTCTTGAGTGTAGAATGTTTCCATAATATTAGAAGAGTGTTATACCTACCTATATCTTACAGTAATATAATTCTGTTTGCCTAGCCATCCTGATTCATGTTTGTTAGTCTAATCAGGCTTTTGTATTTTGTATTATATACTCTATTTCTTAATGTCTGACAGCACAGTAGCCTCATTAAATATTCAGATAGAAATTTATCTTTTACAGAGTGATCCTAAGAATATTGCAAGTAAATACTAAAATTCTAATGCAAAACAAGTAGGTGTCTGTATTGGTTATCTATACATCCCTGTTTCAGCTCAAAATACAATATGGTAATAAAACTGAACAATGCCAGATAAACGATAAATATTGCGGCAGTGGCGGAGATTACGATATTAGTTTATTCTGCTTATTTAATTAGATTCGGTCGACATTACAGTTGAAATAAAATTCATTCGTTCAGGCCTATTAACAAGTTACATTTTCATTTTTATTAAATTAAATTAATTGAAGAAAATATAGTTTAATTTTCATAATTCAAATTTATTGACAATGAATCAATGTATATCAAGTAAAGTAAACATACCATTTATAGGAAATATAAAATTCAATTTATAGTAAAATCATCTTCGCTGGCCATACAAGAATCATCCGAAGACTCGTCGAGAGAGGTCGAAAGAGATCACTATCGGTTCTATAGTTTGTTCTATGAGGTTATCTAAAACCCACATTTTCTCTTCCTCTTCAATTACATTATTCACAGCATCTCTCCAGTTCTCTTCAGTTATTGTTGTCAATGAGTACTTCATTAGTTCACGAACATCTTTCATTTTAAATGTTTTATTATGTCTAACTACATAACCTTTCATTTGGGCCCATATTAACTCTATCGGATTTAATTCACAATGGTATGGCGGCAAACGAAGCACTGTTATCCCACGATTCTTGGCTATTTTATAAATAAAAAACTTTTTGAATTGTTTCTTGGAAATTATCAAGTTGTTTTAACTAACCGAATTTAGATTCATATTACCTTTATATATCAGATCGGGTATAAAATTAAATAGTAAATAAATTCCTTAGATGAACGGTGACGCTTATGGTTTACTACCTGACTAACATCTGTGACCTTTTCGCGTGCTGTCAGACAATAAGAAACAGACTATAGTTGTGTATCATTGATCCAGTGGTATACTTAATATGTTTATTTTTATGATCAAATATGTAGCTTCCAAAATGTATAAACAAGGTATTGGGAGAATCTCTAATTTGATAAAAATAGGCCTTGCATGATCTCTAACATTATAATAATGATAAGTTAATTATTTGGCGTCATATTTAATGAAATGTAATCTTAATTTGTAATTAAATATTATTGGATTATGAAATTTAACTAGGTATTTAATGAAAATCAATAAGTATATCCTCTATTTTATCACAATTTGTTTTGCTATTGTTGCCGATTCTAAATTCTCTAGAGTTTTTTCCTTGTAACATGTTCAAATTGTTTATTATATAACATTCACAACAATAATCTACTCAATAAAATTTTCTTCGAAACATAAATTTAACAACTTTGAATTATACTAATCCTTCCCTGTCCAAAAAGTAGAACTGTTAGTTAAAACGGACCTCGTATCTAAACCCGAATGGCCGTTTCTAAGACCTTGGTTTGTTCACCATTAAGGGCCGGTTTTACAAGAAAGATTTATACTAGGTATAGTTATTCTGGGTATAAAGTTATTCCTAGTTTAAAACTAGTTGGTTTTACGATGCTTTTTTACACCGGTATAGCAATGGGCTCATTTACATATTTTTTTTTATTTTTCCATTGGGAAGAGCACATCATTTTGAGGCTCTGTGCAAAAAAATAGAAATCTGTGAGACTTATAAGTCGCCTAAAATTAATTATAAACATGAAACAGCGCTCCACTCCGTGATCCTGGCGTGACGTCATCATATATGAAGTCTCACGTTCAGAGAGCGGATGCAGCCAAGCGCCGCGCCGATCGGTTTGTTGAATACTTAGCCAGTGTTATGTTATCTATCTACTTAGCTAGTAACAGTATTTTCTTTGTCTATTATTAATATTATACGTTTTCTAATAATATAATCCCTATCGCCATTAAAATTATGATAATTGTTTAAAGAAATTTGGAGAGTATGCTTTAGTTTCATTAGGGAAATATTTGTGTTGACCATTTAATATTTATTCATCAATTTACTTAAAATTTGTGTCACTGGTTAATCTATTATACAGGGAGTATAGGTATATTACAGTTTTAGTAAACTCTAAGCAGTGTTGTCTTTGTGAAATAAAAACGATAATACATAATTTAAACTATTCCACACAATGGACCAGAACCAGATTAAGAAAAACTATAAATATTGTGTGGTTCCAGAATGTAAGAGTACAACGGTTAAAACACCTGAAAAAAAATTTATTTCTATTCCAAAGGATATAAAAAGACGAAAGCAGTGGCAGAGAATCATAAAACGACTCAAAGCATTTACTAATAAGTCAACTTACTTTGTGCAGACACACACACAAAATTATTTATTACCTTGGTAATGTGGAAGTAAGTAAGAAATAGCTGAAAGCACCGTGTCAAAATGTTGATAAAACTATATTACACGAAAATAATATGATCTGCTCAAATATTCACCTGGCCATTTCCCCCCATTTCAGCACTAATAAATTCGTGATTTTGATTAAAAAAAGTCCATAATCATTAGCAAGTCCACTCCTGGCAGATTTGAAGAGTCTGCTTTAGTAAAATTCGGTTCACACATTTTAGTTTATTAACACAAAAACTCTGTAAGAAGTAATACAAAAGAAATAAATTCGATGCGACTGACGATACAGTCTGAAGCGCAATGTGCATACATATATAGTGACGTCACAGTCACAGTCTTCGCTCCGCTCTCGGTATGCTTGTTCAATTGGTTGTATCAGGACAACGACATATTCTATTGACATGAAATTTTCAGAATCATATTTTTATCCTTAGTACTTTGTTTTACGACAGTTAAAAATGATTTAAAAATTTTAGTGACCGAGCCCATTCTTGCAGTAAGAATTGCTATACCGATGTAAAAAAGCATCGTAAAACCAACTAGTTTTATTCTAGGTATAAATTTTGGTATAACTTTATACCCAGTATAACTTTATACCCAGTATAACTATACCTAGTATAAATCTTTCTTGTAAAACCGGCCCCCAAGTCAATAAAATTGTGAAAGCCCAGTTCTCTAACAAAAGAATGCTATTTTTTTGAATTTCGTGTCAAAGTGAACCAGTTGGTCCGAAACAAAAATGGGTCGTGCTTTCTTTGCTATTTTCATGATTTTTTTCAATAATGCTGTAAATATTATCCCCTTCGTTTTGCGTGTGACCACATATGAGGTATTTGCGAATGATGGAATTTATAAGAAGTGTTTGAACAGGAAAGTACATGACAAAAATGAACCTAAAATATAAATGCTAGAATATTTTTACTAGTTATTTTGTTGGCCACAACAGTTGTCTGATAACAATATAATATCGAAACAAGGCAGTTTCTTCGATATAGCCGAGCCTATTTCAACAGCACCTCTGTGGCTCAGGCCGTCGTGCCAAGCATATCGTTTTGTCATTGGTTATATCAGTAACCTACAAGATAGTAATTTTAATATAAAAAAATTAGGTCAGTATAGAAATTTTACCGTAAAGTTGTAATATGAGAGATGAATATAATATTATAGTATATTTAAGTATAAGTGGATATTAAGGTCTTTAAAACACGCGCGATTTTAAAGTGTTTTAAAGATCAGTTTTCCACGAATACTTTACGCAATTTTTTTTATTGGTACACTTTGAAATTATAAATACTGGTCTATAACTACTACAACAACACGAAATGGAAATCATAAGGCGTTTTCGGAAACTTACTCCGGCTCACTAACTCGATCCAGAGAGGTCACGTGATGAATCACTCCGATAACCTACCCGGGAACTGTAGTTTACGAACTAATAGGTTTCGTTTTTGATCTGACAGCTAACGTCATAACAAAATACATCTCTTCTTTAACTTCGTCATCATCTCCGAAAAAATAACCAAATGCAAACGCCGTTTATATAGCAAGGCTCCTTTTGTTCATGTTTGATAAATAGTTATTTTCCTAACAAGTGCGGAAAGTGATACTTTCCCGCACGCGACTGCAGTTGACCCGAACGACGCGGAGCGGAGTTCGGGCAAGCTGTCAAGTGCGGGAAAGACACTTTACGCATGAGCTAGGAACATTATTTTTTCTACGACCGTATATACAAAAAAGTATACTAACTCATTCTTCAAAATTTATTTATTTCAACATACATATACAAAACTTTAACCAAAAACTATGAATTATTATA
This sequence comes from Galerucella tenella, assembly GCA_910591685.1. Taxonomy (NCBI): domain Eukaryota; kingdom Metazoa; phylum Arthropoda; class Insecta; order Coleoptera; family Chrysomelidae; genus Galerucella; species Galerucella tenella. The sequence goes on along the minus strand of CAJUYH010005519.1, from coordinate 9,699 downwards.
AATATTAATATTAAAAACACAATTTGTTGTATTCTGTAAATTACTTAAAATTGCCGGTCCAGTGGAGTTATTGGGTGTTAACTGGTAAGTAGATGACGTCGAGGAGGATGACATCGGTTGCAGGTCATATAAAGATGATGATGAAGGTGTCGGCAAAGGTTTTAAGTCATTTGTAGATGAAAGAATTTTATTTGATATATTTTTTTCACATCAAATCCGGGTGGTTTGATAGTTGTTTTGTGACACTACTTTAAAGAATATACAGGGTTATATCAAAATATCTCCATTATTTTATATTTTCATAAAAATAAAAATGCAACAAAAAGCTAGAAAAGATGTAGATTTTATTTGATGGACTATTTCGTTAATATTTATTCACCTGTTGTAACAATAGCTATAACTTCCTAAGTAAAAAAACTATCTAATAAGGTCAAAATTTGGATAATTTTACTTTCCCGCACTAGTGCGGGAAAGTGACACTTTCAAAACTAAAATGCGTGCGGGAAATTGGGTTAAAACGCACGGTCGTAGAAAAAGTATATTTCGTTACCACCAAAAGAATTAGATTATGTTATATTACCCTTCAGTAGTGTGTGTCTATAGCGTCTCTACCGACCTACCTCTCGAGGTGAGTTACGAAAAATGAACCTGGGTCAGTCATCCAGTCAACAACTCGGAAGTTTCCGAACACGGGTAGGCAACTCGGGTTAGGTAAACGAACGTGCAGGTTAGGGATCGTGTCCACCCGAGTAAGTTTCCGAAAACGCGTATAGATGGAAAAAAGAACTAAATGTTAAATTCGTGATGTATATCAGATGTATACCGCGTTGTCATGGAAATGAGAAAAACATAAACTAATTTGTATTTTGATGGAAGTTCAACCTTATTGAGTTCTGTGAATGTCGATAGTATTAATTTAAATACCATTTCCTAAGATTTGAAAAATCGAAATATTAATATTTCAAACAATACCAACGGCACTTTCCATTTCAATTTATAAATTTGACATTGAGTTAACTGTATAAACCCTCACTTCGTGGAATCTACTCATCATATGGTTTTAAATGAAACTAACTCTTTCTAAATGACTCCACAATATATTTGTAAAAATGTGTGAATTGCAAGTGAATTATTGACAATTGTTTCGATGATAATATTTATATCGAAACAATTGTCAATAATTCACTTGCAATTCACACATTTTTACAAATATATTGTGGAGTCATTTAGAAACAGTTAGTTTCATTTAAAACCATAAAATTTGACATTGTTAAATATTGTTCGAATAAAAGTTTTGACGTTACAAACTACTCCTGTCAGATCAATAATAAAAAAAATGTCATTTAGACATGATTTAGACCATAGATTTAGACTTCGTTTCTCGAGTTGTTGATGTTGCCACGGTAACTTTAAAACACGCGCGTTTTTTAAAGTTCGATTTAAACACGCTGAGGCGTGCTTTAAATAGGTAAAATGGTTCACCAATAAAAAAAAATATTTCTTCGTATGTTTTTCAAATATATCCTATCTTTATAAGATGTTTACTGATGTGAGAAAAACATTTGTATAGTTTGCTTGGTAGTTTTCGGAAATATCTGATAATTTTTCTTTTTTTATTCATATCTTAACATTGACATTAAAAAGAGTATATTCTTACCAATTTCTCCTTCAAAAACTTTGTTACAACATACTAAATTTTTGATAAAGATTCTCCTATAGGTCGGCGAATGAAAGAAAATATCTTCTTTTTTAACAGTGTACCTATACCGACAATGCCATGTGAGAAATCAACCGCGCTTATTTACCTTTCAATTTACACAATTTGAACCGCCATGTCGCTACCTAGAAGTAGTTTTTATTTCGTCATCATTTTTTCGTAGTACCTACCTACTTTAGCAAGTTCCGTTTCTAATCGTATCCTGATTTTTCCGTAACGAAACGAAAAGAGCCTTTAAGAGTTCTGCGGAAATTACACCAATTAAGCCATCCAAAAGGAAAGAGTCGAGTATCCGGCGTAGACAGAAAAAACCTGATCATGCTGAACTTTTTCCACTACGCTGGAGGGTATTTACGTTGCTAACAAAATATATGCAGTTTATTCTTGTCGAGTTCAAAGAGTCGTAATTTGGAAAAATGTTTATAAAATATTAACGTTCAAATTAAAGTGTTTTTTTAATATATTTGATAATTTTAAAATAATTGATATCACAAAATTTATAATCCATACTAGACAAAAACCGCTTGTTACACAGTTATTTGAGAATTCAAATTATTCATCAATATAAAACAATTGTGCGCCAATGACAACGATTTCTTGACAGTAAGTTGTAGTTCTTCTTGTGGCTATATTAATAATAATTTTCTCCACGACTAAATAATAACGCACAAATTATTTTCACATATTTAGCTGCATAATGAAATAAATTCTTCACACCTGTAAATAATAAAAAGAATTCACTCTCATTAGCCAATCACATTATATTATTTTCAGAATTCACGCTAAAATGAATTAAAATGAATAAATCAAATCGTCTCTTTAAAACGTCAAATACCTAACAACGTAAATCGCTTCTGACAGCACGTCGTTTGAAAATATGAGTTACGTACATTCATTCACTCTTTACATTTTTATAAATATACTCTATAGCCTAGTTGTGGTTGACTATGACGGACGATCGAGGTTCGATCCCCACTCTGGAAGTTTTTTCTTTTTAGTCGTGGAGAAAGTATAGTCTTTCACTTGTGTAGAATGGCTATTATTCACTTGGATGATTCCAAAACTCACTCGCTGCGCTCGCTCGTTTTGAAAACTTCATCCGCATGAATATTAGCCATCATTCTGCACTCGTTGAAGAATATACTATTCTGGAACAGATCTCTAACTGTTACTCCACGTAACCATGACAGCTATTTACGACCTATTCACCCCCTGCCTTCAACTTTATAACAAAGATGTTAAGCATTTACATGTAGGTTTATTCTTCAATAGTAGAGTCAGCAAATAATTACGAATCAACAGAGATGTCAAAAATAATGGTTAAAAACTATCCTAACGCCTACCAAGTTTAGAATTTTTTAAGAATTTCTTTCATCTTCAAGATTATGTTGAAAACGTGCTTTTTAGGTTCAAGTTTTATTATATACTGGGAAGTAACATTATACCAAAAAATTCGTCCTCATTTTAAATTTTTCTTCTTTGTTTTTGATATCTCATTTATTATCTCGACCGAATGTTTCCGTTGGTATTTGCTTATCATAATGATCTTTCACCCTTGAAAGTACGCTTTCGCAGCACGCTGTACTTGTGGAGAAACTAAACAGTATAGGACTATACAACTAAGGGTATGAAAATGATCTGACAATACTTGTAATGGGAAACAACCTAATGTTATATCCTAAGTAATGCAAAAACTCTGAACAGTAAAAATTATATGAAGAAATTCCTGGATTTAAAATCTTCAAAAACTGCGTTCGTTTCCTTCACTAGGAAATAGAAACTGCGAGGGTCTATTCAACGTGAAGTCACAGTATACAGTGGTGAAGTTGTGACTAAGCCAGGAGGTCAAGTATCTGACTACCTAACTATGAATACTAAACTAACCTGAAATGTACATCGACACAAAACATACAAAGGAATAATGACCCTAGTTCCAGGTTATAGACACGTGTCTGCAAATAAGTATATATCAAAATGGGGTATATGAACCAAAAGATCCTCAAACTCTCTGCTCTAGAATCCCTAGCCACCAGAGGACCAAGATCACGACAAATAGAATTCTATTTCAGTGACGTCACGTTAACTAACAACCGTTTCACATCGTTTGCATGCGATAAATTGGTATCATGACAAGGGATCTAAAGGTAGAATTGACTGCATTCTTCTTAAGAAGAATGGAAATGAAACATAATAAACTGGAAAAGCAAAACCAAAGCTAAAGCGGTTTAGAAAAGGTCTATGTGTCCAATAACAAAAAAAAATTCTGAATTGATACTATTATTCCGAAGATTGCCGAAACTAGATTTCTATAATCGCAAGAGATGTGACGTGATACCAAATTTCAAGATTATCGCCAGCTTTTGGGTGACGTCACTAAAATAGAATTCTATTTGTCGTGATCCCACGTGCTACATGTTAGATAAAAATCGAAATGTTGTATCCTAGTAGTGATTATTTTAGAAGAAAGGATCATCATGACTTGGAAGTATATCAAACTTGATATTCTTACTAACGTTTACGGGGTCGATGTTAATAAAGTCTGATGCTCTTTAAATCATTCATTAGAGACCAAGTTTCCCTTCTTAGCGGACGATTCACGTAAGGGGAAACTTCTGTGCTTTATAATTACAACTAGTCCCTTTACATAGATAAACATCGATCTCAACCGAAAGAAGAAGAGAGTGAGACTAGTATAATATCACACAATTCTCTATAATTTTCTTCTACGGGCAGTGGTAATAGTGTGAAAAATAGTATATACAATTTTTACACACGAGAAGGGTTCACTCCGACTGACAAGTACACTGTCAGTTTTCGTTTTGTCATTAGTCATTTTTGTTTGAGCACGAATTTTGAACTAATGGCATTTTTATTCAAATGATTCTATTTTGATAGGTATAGTTTCAAGCAGCAAATAGGTTAAAGACAATCTCCTGGGTATACAAAATTATGTTGCGCAAGTTTTTGTTGAACTCTGAACTCTCAAAATATTTGAATTAGTCCATCATTGACCCAGGTTAATAATAGAAAATTATATAATTAGCAATAATTGACAACTTCACAACTAGTAGTGGGAAAACGTTGATTCAGCTGTACCTACTAAGCTTTCCAGAGTCTACTAAATGTATTTAGTTTAATGCAGAACTGGTGAGTGAAATGTTTCGACTTTTGCAAATATTGTATTTATAAGCTCCGGTCTGTATTTAGAGCGCTCAGAACAATTATAGAAATTATTATAAATGATGTTTTGCTTGAAGTTTAGTGTGCCTTGATATCGCATCCCGAAAGGCTCTGAATATTACATTATAAAATATTAGGAACCTGTTAGAAACAAAGATAATTATTATGTATCTTATTTTCGTCAAAAAAACAAACGGAAGAAATGGGATAAGCAGTCAATACTGAATGCTGCAGAAGCAGTTAAGAAAAATGTTATGGGCTATCAGAAAGGATCTATCCAATTGAATGTACATTGAGGGATTATGTGAAAAATGTTAGTAAAAACCCGGAAGCACTGGTTAACCTGGAGTCTGGCAGAAGAACGACACTTAGGATTGAACGGAAATGGAAATTGTCGCATATTGTTTAAAAATGGACAAACATTTCTATGATTTGACTTCCTCAAATCCAGGAAGATTTGCGCTTCAACTATAGTTTGAGAAATAATTTTGCCTCATCCATTTTCACGCGAAAAAGCAACTGCTGGGAAAAAATTGGCTATCGGTATTCCAATTTAACGTTTAGAGAGATACTCATAATTAGAGCTTCAAAATATCCTCCTTAAAAGACATAAGACATTGGAAAGAAGAGTGCGATATTATTGCGCTCCCTCTACAGCAAGTCAAAAAAATGAGGCCACTGATGGCTTGAAATCTTGACTGGATGTAATGATTCAATAAATCTCTAAAAACATTATTATAATCAATATTTCCTTTTCCCAAATATAAAAAATATTGTGGTTTAATTTCCTAGCACTGACCTGTATTGAAATTATACTCCAAAATTACCGCAACCTGCACATATTCTAATTGTAATTTCTAATTCCGTTTTCCATTTATACAATTCGAATGATTTTTTGAATAGCCTGAGATTACGTACCTTTCGTGTGCATCCAAATTAGGATAATTAAATTAGACTTTCAATTATCATTAAAGGCAGTGAGAGAAAACGTGTATTTTAAAAGACGAACCCTGTTATAAACAGTAAGCAATAATTAAATTTTATTGCATTTATGAGAATAATATAGTAATTATATTTTAAAACGCTTATGCTTCTCAAGAAAAAATGTAGTATTTATAATTAATTTATTTCACACAAACCGTGTTTCATCGTGTGAGAGAATTCCAGAAGCCGAAATTAAGATATAAAATTGAATATTAATATTTCTTCTGATGTGTTGATATTTTGAATCTTTATTTGAAGTAAATACATTTTTGACATTGAGAAAAATCTGGAAAGCCTCTCGAAGTAATAGGTAACGGATTATGTGATCAAAAAAAAGCAGGGCTGTCAGATATATTCACCAAAACTGCTTACCCCACTATACAATTGGTTAGTAAACTGGTATTTCGTGATGTTCTCAGGAATGATTTGAAAAAAAAAACATAAATTTATCAGTTAGTATTAAAATAAGGGAGTTAAAATTGATGTAAAACTGATTAGTTACGTAAACTTTATGTATACTTGAGAAAATTTTGGAAAGCCGGTATTATGTCAACATGGATGCTGAAACAAAAGGAGACCTAAAGTAACCCAATCGAAGTATTTTGCATTGGCACCAACTGAGTCGGTTAGTTTATTAGTCGTACCCGCCAGTGTTGCCGTGATTTGTGTTATGTTTGGAGGTGTAGAGCAATATTTCATTTTAGCTAGGTTTGTTTGTATTATCATTATACAATGTAGTGAGAAAGTCTGGCACCAAGTCTTTTTCTTTGAAAATAATAAACAAACATATAATTATCAAATTTTAGGGTTATGAACAGTATTGTATTCTTCGTTTTTAAGAGGTACTGCCAAAAAACGAAGAATACAATACAGTTTATAGCCCCGAAATTTGATAATGGGCTTGTTCAAGAAAAAAATTTTGAGTTAATAATAGAAACTAAAACTCATTTTAAACAGATTCCCAAAATTTTAAATTTTTCCGCGAACGTTTAAACCCTCAAATTGATTAAAGAAATTGGATTGAACGAAAACGGGGCGTGGTTACCTGTGACGTCACATTGCATATGCTATACCTAACGTTTGAAACACCGCGAGTCGAGAGCTGTGTATTGTGTATATTGTATCGTTTTGTGTAAGAAAATGGGGTGTCTCAGGGTGACATTCATAATCGACACTTGAGAGTCACTCATACTCAAACTCAACTTAGTTTGAGTTTGGATCCAGGCGACTTTTCATATTCACAGTCAAGTAATACTTCAATTTGAGTGAAGAAAGTTTGGCATCAATGTTATTATTAGGAACTTTTGGTTGCGTTTGGTTAACAATTGTGATTTATGAACGTCCTTAACGTTCATCTGTTGCATTGCATTCATATAGTTTACAAAATCAATAAAATTATCCATCATACTAATTTCCTTGAAAAATTTGAAACTATAACAGAAAAATAACAACCAAACAAAATTTCGATATCGTATAATGACAGTGTAAGGTACAAACGTGGTTTATAGGTTAGAAATCTTCACTCAAGGGAGCTGGAATCTGTACTCATATTTTACTCAAGTTACACTCAAACTTAACCTCACTTTTCGCCTGTCAAGTGTCTCTGCATACAATAAGGATGAGTGAAGTATGAGTGACCCTCAAGTGTCGACTATGAATTTCACCCTCAGTCCCATTCTTCGCTAGTTCATCTGCTATTTCATTTCCTTCTATTCCCGTGTGCCCTGTAATCCACAGTAAGGTGACTATATTATTCTCGCCTAATTCATTGAGTTTGCCTAGGCATTCCCACCCTATACAGGAACTGATTACACAAGAGCTTAGGGCTTTATCGGCTGCTTGACGATCCGAGTTGCCAACACTGAAAATATAAATTAATCAATCCTCTTCTTAACGTCAATATACCACACAACAAATATCAAAATATAATTTTCCACATCATTCTCTAGAGATATTAAGCAAACATTGACAATTTCACGTATATATACTTAGACTTTAAATATATCAGGATGTTCCATTAGGAATATTAGACTGTCAAGCATAAACGGAAACTTTTCTAATACGAGAGTGTTTCCAGAAGACATTTTAAACTTTTTTTCTCCAATATTTGATGGAAAAAGTTCTCCCAACAATAAAAAACATTTATCTTAAATGGCAATAATTCTTGTCACAAAAAGGGCTCTGTAAATTATGAGTATTTCCAATCGTGCATTTTTATAAGCCTAATGGACTCAATTAAATAATTTCACATTATTTTTGTGACTGAAATTGATCATAATATTATATCAAGGTTTAAACTAAAATTGTCAACTTTACATGCCTGACATAAATGATTGTTGTACTCCCATCGAAACCATGCTAATTATCATTTCGTCTTTCACAAAATTGTATGTAGGCGGTTCCCTGAAAAGTGTCCCTGCTGTTGTCTCCTTATTCGATTAGTGTTAACACGTTTGAGTGACCGGAAAAAAAATATGTGTGTATTTTCATCACAAATACAGTTTGGAATGTACTTGGCACACACAAAAACAAACAATTGTACTAATACTAGCACTGCTTTGGAAAACATTGAGATTTATAAACTTTAGTGAAAAATGGTTTAAGGAAGTTACAACTATATAAATAAATGATTTGAATAATGAAAGGTTCGTTCCAACTAAGCTTAATATTGTATAATTTGAAACAAATTCACAGATATTTTTGAATATTAATAATTGAAACATTAACTATAAGAGGGAAATATGAAGATTAAATTAAAATAATAACTATTGTGGGGAAATTTGAAGATCAAATTAAAATAATAACTATTATATCTTCTGTAAGTTCCTTGTGGCATTACTTATTCTTTTTCTCCCTATCTGACACAACAACAAAAATTTGACAACTAGACTACACAACTTTGTTGTCAAATATTATTAAGGTTCATTTATAGTAGATCACATCTCTGGTAAAAGGTGAAATAAAATATTTTATCTACAACTGTCATGTAACGAGTACGATTTGACACTATTTTTAGTGTCATAATGACGTATATTACCGCACTAGTGCGTTTTTGATTACATTACCGTACTAGTGCGTTTTTGATTACATTACCGCACTAGTGCGGTAATGAGAATCCAGAAACATATTAATACCAGAATTAAATATTTAAAATAACACTGGAAGCTGCATTTTCAATTTCCGAAAGGAGATTGTCTTCGCTTGAACTCAGTTTTATAGATTTTTGTTCATTCAACTTTGAAAATTTGATGACATAACTAATTTATTTTATTTCCACATCCTTGTTTGTCTTTGATGATATGGTCACAAAATATGATACACAGTACCTTATGTTTGCAGTCAATATTATTAAGAATACGTTGGATTGGGATTTTTTTTAAATTTTATAATATAGGTACTGTTAATAATACTAATAAACAGTTGTAGATAAAGTTTTCTACGTAACACATGTGATAGGAATTATTAACGCATTTTATGACATTCTAACGATATGATAGTCTACTAGAAATGGAATCCAGTGAAGTGCACGTTCCAGGAACGGTTTTTATTGGGATAGCGCTTTTTTCGCTTATTTTGGAAATGTTGTTAATAAAACGCATTTGTTGTTACTTTTTTGTATATGATTATTTTCGTTTTTAAAGTATGTATAGCAACTATTCCAATGATAAATCATAAGAAAACCTGGATAAAAACTTATGATGCTATCCTGATAACTAAAGGGCGGAATATATGCACGTCAATTCAGTTAAAATATGCGCATATATGCATAGCTTTTCTTTGAAATATGCAACAATATGCATTTATTTGTCAAAATATGC
>CAJUYH010005518.1:0-22974 GCA_910591685.1 Galerucella tenella | reverse complement strand
CGCCGTCGTAAGAAGGTGTTTTTTTTCCCAGTCACATAAAGGTTAACCTATATTTAAAGAGAAGCAAGCAGATAATTTGTCTTTTCTGTGACAACAATGTAGCTGAAAATTTTATTTGGTGAGGCTTCTCACCTCAAATTGTGTGCATTCATGTGAATGATGAGTAGTTTCGCTTAAATGCATATATTCCATTTTTTAATTTTGGTTCCTTAGTACCTAGTAGTTTTCCGTATTATTTTCTTCAGCGTTCCAGGACCAGATATATCGATAACGTTTTTTATTTTACGTTGAGGAAAATTGATATATAAATATAATTTTTCAATTTGTAATTTATATTACAACCACTACTACTTTCATTTCAATCTTCAGATATCCTGCATTTTACCACATTCATATATCATAATATCTTATTCAAGTGTTCTTTCTAGCACTTTATTTCCGAGAAAATACTTCATTCCCAGGATAAAAACTATTCCGATAAAAATTATTCCGATAAAAATAACTTGTTCCTGATCCTTGGGCACGACATAGCCGACCGGACCTGAACCACACACCAAATGTTACAAGAAACAGGAAAGTACCGTCGTAGAGAGAAAATTATTCAAAATAGATTGTTTCCAACAAGAACTAATCCCAATTTGATGTAACGCGCTATTTACTATTTTTTTTCACTTATACACTCATTTTTCTTGTTCAACTTTTTTTACGAAAGTTTTTTTTTGTAATAAATATCATTGTAAATTTAATAACGTTGTTCATATTTATCACCTTCCAAACTTCTTGTTTTATTGACTGGGATTAGTTGATGTGAGGTAACTTATAACTAATAGGATTCAAGGTGGCGCCCACTTATCTTTGCTTTGCTTAACGTAACGTAAATATAAGTAGGATTACCCGAGAATCAGTAAGCCCTACTCCTTGAGTCTCTATTAGCCCAAAATCCACGCCTTCTTAGCTTTTCACCTGAGCAGCCGTAACAGATTGCAACTAGCCCATCACTTGAAATAGGTCTGTCATAAGGTCATGTAAAGTCTCACGAACAAACCGGTTTACCTTTAACTCGATTATCAATAACTTATGTATGAAAAGCTTTTTTTAAATAGTAAGTATGGCAAGACTCAAAATCTTGGGTCCCATAAAACCTGTGTTCTCTTCTCTTCAGCAGTTTTGTTTTACGTCTACGAAGCACAGCAATTCAATTGTCATCACAATCCTCTCCATACCTCGATCAGCAAGACAACTTAACTCGGAATAGAAAAACCCCTTAATAACACAACACAGCTTTTACACCATGACAAAACAATTTATATATCGCTCGAATATGTATCATGTGCACATGAAATCGGGATTAGATATGAATGTGTTTTAGTCCAGAAGAATAAATATAATTAAATAAACCAATTTGAATTCTCACGATAATACTTCCGTTTAGCAAAAAATATACTTAAAGACAACATTTTCATTATTTCAATTATTTTAAATAACCATATGTCAAGAATTTAATATAATTTCTTTAGTCGATAAGGCCACAAAAATAATTCGTTATAAAGTTTACCTTCCGTAGCTAACGCGGCGTCTGTGAGACCGACGCCTAAGAAAATTTCCGATTATTCCCGAAGAAATCGCGAACGCGCTTGGCCATTATCAATAGCTGATTTTCTAGGGCTAGTGAACTCGGTATCGAAATTACAGCGAAGGTGTTTTTTTTTCCACCCCAATTTGTTTGTTATTTTAATCTCATTAAAAATCGTGTAACAAATACAATTTTTCCATTTTTTCAACCACCTTACCCTAAAGTATAACATTTTAAGATCATGTTTTTTTCCTCTTGTTAGTTAGGTTTTTTTTAGTCGGTTTCAGAGACGGACGTTAGCTTTCTTGTTTAAGTTAATCATTAATTAATCATTAATAATCAAGGTTAATAAAGTATTTTTACAAATCCGAATAATTTAATCTGCTCAAGATATTCGATAAGTGTTCATTCCATTAAATCAAATGAGAAAAGTTGAAACCCAAAAAAATTAACTACTAAAAATGTTGCTTTCCCTGACTCTTACATTAGCTGTTAATGCTTTGGACAGAAAGAAATCATTATATTCATGGAGTGTAGAGTTGAGAATCAACTTTTCAAAAGTAGCGACTAAAATCACAAAACTAGTTTAAATTCTTACCCCATCATTTCCGGTTGTTTTCCGTCTAATAGGTGGTGAATGCAAGTATTATGTAAGGTTCTATTAACTAACTTACTAAGGCCGTGGTGCGAGGACTTATACTCAGTATAATGAGGATTTATGGCCTGACAATTTTCTTAGGTGGTATCTTACAGTTTTTAATAGCTAGAAATATACGCCCTGCATTGATATTTAGTATCCATATATCAGAAGGGTATTAACTTGTACGAAGCTTATGATTAACAAAAAAAACTGACAGATTACAACTTATCTTAGAAATATTAAGTTTAAAATATCCAACTAAGTACATTAGACCAGGGTCGATAATTTTTGAGACCAAAAAAAATTATAGTAGGATGATCCCCATTGGAAAAGGTAGAGAATATAACAAAAACGAAAGGAAAAATAAATTACGGGCGATCTGAGGTCGGGAAGGGGGAGTGGGTGAGTTTTTAAGGGTAAAAAACGGTAAATCTCGATTTCCGGTTAAACTGCAAGTCTTATGAAAAAAATTTAAATGGCAAAGTTTTAGGTAATAAAAAGATCTACAACTTTTTTATCGACACTTTTTTCACATAACCTCAAAATTTATGTGAAAAATTCGAATAACCGAGTTTTTGGTTTTTTATTTTTATCTTTTGCAAAAAAATTTATTTTTTCACGAAATTTGGTGAAAACTTACCTTTGTATGTCCCAAAAATACAGTAATTTTTTTGATTTAAAATATTCATTTTTTCACCTTATTTTGACTTAATATCGAAAAAGCACCCTAATTTTCCATCGAAAATTCTCAAAAAATCTGCTTTTTTAAAAAAGTTGGTGTGTTTTTTGTTCGTTGAAATCTCTACTTTCTGATGGTATAAAAAAAATATACATTACTATGGTAAATATTCTCAGAAAATGCAAATAGTGAAAAAAACTCGAATCCGAAAATTTTTTTTCGAATCATTATGTATAATTTTGAGCTATTTATTAAAACTTACACTTTCATTACTAGAAAAACGTGAGATTTCATGTTATATTGATAAACAAAAACATTGCTAATCCATAAAACATCAAAATTGTAAAAAACATACGAAAATAGTTGTCATAAATATTAAAAACAGGATCTAAAAAATGTGACTGCTGCAATTTTTTTTTCAGTAATAAAGTTGATTTATTAAATTCTCATTACATTTATGCCATAGAAAATCTCATAATAGATAAATATACATGCAAATCGTACTATTGAATTTAAATACTTTTTATTGATGACGTTATTTATTATAATATTTTCAGATACAATAATCTTCTTATTTATCAATACTTTATCTTGCATTTTAATTACTTCTCCATAAGTTTTTGTCTCTTTGATGGCATTTCTTCATCGTTAGATTCGACAAACTGTCCCGATTCTAGTATATTTTCGAAATATTCGAGACCATCACCGTCTTCGTCTCCAAGATTATTTCCGGTCTGCATTAGTTCTTCATCCACAATTTCATCCGAATCATCAACTTCCTCGTAGGTTTCTTCTTCTACATTGGAGCATGTTTCTGAACCATGACAATTTAAGCATAAATTTGTGCATTTCAAACCATGTTTTCGGCAGCCACATTTTAAACTGTTACATCCAGTTTCACAGCTGCAGCAAATAGTTTTAAGCAATATTTCCGGAATTAATTCCTTGTCTGTGAATTTGGGCATAATGCCGCGTTGATGTTGCTTCCAGCCCCAACCTGTTGCTGTCAGTTCGTTAACCAGCGAAGTCTGAAGCTGATAATATGCCCTGTAACAATGTTGTTCTGCTGCACCTTCTGTGGGTGGGAGATTGGCCAATATGAAAGATGATTTAATTCTTGCCAATTGATATTTTTGAAATCTGAATTGTTTCAGTGTTATATCATTTTTACATTTATAAAAGGATTTGATTAATTGTAATCTATTTTTTTTATATCTTCTTTGCTCGCATCTTTTTTATTCTTTATTCCTCAAGTTTATTTTAAAGTTAATTTGTCACAATGCTCTTCAAGTAATTTAGCCAGCACGTGTTTTTTTTACGAACGATGTTATTCACTGCTCTGTATCTCGAATACTGGCTAACAGTTTTTACAGCTGCTACGAAATAAAAGGTCGTTAGCCACATACTATGGAGACTGTACACTGTATGTAGTATGTGTATAGTCTCTATAACCCATACCTTCCTAGCCCTTTCCCCTCTTCTCTATGAAATAACTTTTGACGGGCTAACATTTTCCGAAGGTCACTCAGGTATATAAGTAATCTTAAAATAGAAATAAATAGGTCTCTACGCATATAATTTAAAGAAGATTCGAAAATTTTCTCAAAATATTGTAGATGTCTTATTAAATATTAACTTTATTAACTTATTTGGTTGTTCATTATAGTAGTATATTTCGATTAGCAATTTTTTTGTTTATCAATATACATTACATGAAATCTTACGTTTTTCTAGTAATTAAAGTGTAAATTTTAATAAATAGCTCAAAATTATACATAATGATGAAAAAAAATTTTTTCGGTTTCGAGTTTTTTTCACTATTTGCATTTTCTGAGAATATTTACCATAGTAATGTATATTTTTTTTATACCATCAGAAAGTAGAGATTTCAATGAACAAAAAACACACCAACTTTTTTAAAAAAGCAGATATTTTGACGTGAGAATTTTGTATTGAAAATTAGGGTGCTTTTTCGATATTAAGTCAAAATAAGGTGAAAAAATGAATAATTTAAATCAAAAAAATTACTGTATTTTTGGGACATACAAAGGTAAGTTTTCACCAAATTTCGAGGAAAAATAAATTTTTTTGCAAAAGATAAAAATAAAAAACCAAAAACTCGGTTATTCGAATTTTTCACATAAATTTTGAGGTTATGTGAAAAAAGTGTTGATACAAAAGTTGTAGATCTTTTTATTACCTACAACTTTGCCATTCAACTTTTTTTCATAAGACTTGCAGTTTAACCGGAAATCGAGATTTACCGTTTTTTACCCTTAAAAACTCACCCTCTCCCCCTTCCCGACCTCAGATCGCCCGTAATTTATTTTTCCTTCCGTTTTTGTTATATTCTCTACCTTTTTCAATGGGTATCATCCTACTATAATTTTTTTTCACTTTTTACCATTTTAAAAATTATCGACCCTGGTCTACATGGTGAAAATCAAAACGAAAATCCTGCTACGTTAGAAGATGGATATATTTTTACAATCAAAATACCACCTACCTAACAATAAATTAAGAAGCCACCAGCAACCCATGCACGGAAATACAACATATAGTCCAGAAATAACTACACCTGTATACTCCTCCTTAAGTCCGTAATTTGAGTAGACTTCCAAAAATGAATCCCTCTGCAGGATGACTTGAATAAATCAAATTCTTTTACAATAGTTGGCACTCTTTTATTTCCACACCGGTCACACTTCTCAACAATGTAACCAAAAGGCTCTTAGAGGACGGTTCTCCGCGCAGCTTCGGAATCCGTTTCGACGCAGAACCAACCCTTACAAGTATACTAATTATTATAGGTACCGGTTCAATCGACCAAAGTCGCTGATAACAATATTTATGCAATTTAACAATCACAACCTACCAACCACAATATATACAAAATAATAGCGTCAAACTCGAGGTGTCAGTATCATAAAGTTATTTTGGGACCGTTACAATGAAGTTAATTCTCAACAATCAGACCCTTTTGCATTTCACCTTCGTAGACTCTCCTTTTGTGAAAAACAAGCAGTAGATAAAATTATTACTGACCTTTTAGATATGGATATAGATATGAATCATTCAAGAAAATAACTCTTCAAACTGTCCTTCCATGGTATTAACAAAAAAAAAGAAATCAGGTGATTGATTATCTCCTTTTTGTAGATTCGCACATTGAATAAATACCTCGTACGAGATCAGATTTCATTACTCCTAGTAGAAGATCAAGAAATAAGCAGTTTTTCACACAGTTGGATCTAACAGATGCCTTGTATCATGTTAATTTAGATTTGGACTCAAAAAAATATACTCCTTTTATTACCCCTTCCGGTCAATATGAGTATTAATTGTAAAATGCCTTTTGGACTAAGTTCTAGCCCCTCAACCTTTGCACGCTTTATAAATAAGTTATTCAGTCACTTAACTAAGCAATAGAAAGTTTTGATATATTTTGATGACATACTAATTGCCACAGAAACTTTTGATGATAATGTTGAAATGTTTAAAGAGATAATAAATCTATTGGCCAATAGTTTATTAGCATTGAGATTAGGAAAGTGTCAATTTCTACTAACAACTATTGTGTTTTTAGGTTATTCAATAAGTAACCAGGGTGTAAGCCCCAATCCTGTAAATATTGAGGCAATACAAAATTTTTCTGTACCTACAAATGCCAAACAAGTACAAAGAGTTTTAGGAATGTCTAGTTTTTTCCGTAAATTTGTTAAAGACATATCTACTTTAGCCAAACCCTTATACGAACTTTTGAAAAAGAATGTTAAATTCATATTTGATACTGAGCAAACTCACGCATTTGAAACAATTAAAACAAAGCTTATGTCACAGCCCATTCTGTCAATATACAATCCAACCTATGAGACTGAACTGCATTGTGATGCCAGTTCCACTGGTTTCGGGTCAATATTGATGCAAAGGCAGAAAGATGCTCAGTTTCACCCTGTCTGTTATTCCAGCAAGCGAACAAGTGAATATGAATCCAAATACCACAGTTATTAATTAGAGTGCCTAGCTATCATCTATTCCATAAAGAGATTTCACGTTTACCTCCAAGGAATACCATTCAAGATAGTGACAGATTGTGACAGCTTCAGGTTAACCCTGGCAAAAAAAGACACAATACCTCGCATTATGAGATGGTGCTTCTACTTACAGGAGTACAATTACACAATCGAACATAGAGATAACAAACGAATGCAGTATGTTGATGCATTGAGCCGTGCAAACACTTGCAGTGAAACATATGATGGAATCTCAAAAATAGAAGAAACTATTGATGATTCAGAAAACCTTTTTTATGAGCTACGCAATGGATTGGTTTACAGGAACACTGAAAACAATATTCTCTTTTATGTACCAGAGAGCATGGAGTGTTCTATAATTCACAAATACCACAATGAAATTGGACATTTTGCACTGAACAAAACCTTTGAAAATATTTCCAGATTATATTGGTTCCCAAAAATGAAAACTAAAATAAAAAATCATTGCCAACTGCTTGAAATACATTGAGTTTAAGCCCAAGGAAGGTAAAGCTGAAGGTTACTTGCAGTATACCAAAAGGGAACTTGCCATTTGAAACCATACATACAGTCCATTATGGACCACTTAAGCCCAGATACAGTAAAAAACATTTATTTGAAATTATTGATGGATTTACTAAGTCTGTCAAATTGAAGGACACAAAAGAAGTCATCAGGCACTTGACAGATTATTTTTCAAACTAAAGCACACCTAAAGTGATTGTGTCTGATAGAGGATCATGCTTTACTTCACGATATCGATACCAGACACGTGCTGATAGCTACTGGATGCCCCAGAGTAAATGGACATATTGAACGCATAAATAGGTCATTGTCATTGTTTTAAATGTAGGCAGAATTAACCCCAATTGCAAGTTGGTATAAGGCAACGAAACAAAATCATAAATGTTTTTATGGTAAGACAAAATTAATATTTCATGTAAAGTTTTCATTTATTAAATAATAGTGTAGTAACTGCATTTAATGTATGTTTATTTGTAAAAATATGTTCATCTTCTACCTACATATTATTAAAATGTTTATTTTTCAATTTTATTGTATTCATTTGAATGAGAAAACCTATACAATAAATATATAATAAAGAAAGTCCTCGTTCGATGGCCTGTTGATACTTTAGTGTCAATAAAGTGTACTTCTCTCTCTCTCTCTCTCTCTCTCTCTCTCTCTCTCTCTTCAAGAAAACCTACATAAATATCCACTATTATTTCAAATTTATTAAAAAAATATACCTACAACAAAACTTAATTTAACTATATTGATAAATAACATCTAACTAAAACTAAAGCTTAATAAATTAAATTATAACAACCTACAATATATTCTTTACTAAAGTATTAAGACTCTTGGAAATATCGTCTAATGACTCTGCCATTTGTCCAAATGCATCAGCCATTCTTGCAGTGCTTTCTGCATTCCTCTCGAAAATGGCTATTTTTTATAATAGGCTTCTTCTATCTGATTCAACGGCATCACCACTTTTTTTAGCTTTTAAATGAGGCCTTTGAGGAATATTCCTTATAGGTCTACGTTCTTCTTGTACAACTGGACCATCTATTCTTTTCTCCTGTGAACCATGAACCGATAAGGTTAAAATTTTAAATTCATTGTAAGAGGTTTACCTCAAACTTTTTTTCCTGAAGTGCATTCAATGTGAATGCACTTAGTACCTGAGACAGTGAGACTTTGTACCTGGAAGTTTGTACCTGGAAGTTTGTATCTGGAACTTATTACCTGAAACTTTGTACCTGGAAGTTTGTACCTGAAAGTTTGTACCTGGAACTTATTACCTGGAACTCTGTACCTGAGACGTTGTACCTGCTAATTTTCCAGACGAACTAGTTTCCATGAGACATCTCAGACACGTAAAAAATTAAGGAAAGTAAACCAAAGTAAACAACGTGCTTCAACAAACAACCACATTTTTTTATTTTACTGTCATATTAGACTCTAAAGTCATTATACAACTTGTAAATTTAACAACGTTGTTCATGTTCCTTCCCTTCCAACATTTCCAGGTTTGTTGATAGAGAGTTGTGAGGTGAAAAACAAGTCGACTAATATTATCCAGAGTGGCGCACACTTACCTTTCTTGATTAACTCTAATTACATTCCTTAACTTGATTTATTAACTTATTAAATTCATTTAGTTTCTTAACTGTTATCTCATTAACTTCAATATAACTTCAATAACTTAAATAAAGTAGGATTACCCGCGAACCGGTAAGACTACTCCTTGAATTGATATTAGATTGGTCTCCGAATTCACACCCGAGATGCTCTCCACATTGAGTCACCGTTGCAATTATTTATCTTGCCTTATTATTTAAAATTAATAATAGGTAACAAAATTATACATATAATTAATTACAAAAACAAACAGAATAAAAAAA
This sequence comes from Galerucella tenella, assembly GCA_910591685.1. Taxonomy (NCBI): domain Eukaryota; kingdom Metazoa; phylum Arthropoda; class Insecta; order Coleoptera; family Chrysomelidae; genus Galerucella; species Galerucella tenella. The sequence continues at coordinate 13,637 of CAJUYH010005518.1, read as the reverse complement.
TATTTAATAACTCACCCTGAATAATATTTTCAGAGCTAGATGTTTCTGGTACAATAATGTCTATGACAGAAGGCTCCGCTATTGTGTGTACTTCTACCATGACGGGCTTAATTATTGATGAAATATTTTCATCAGTTTCGCTTAATACCGCTTCAGGACCACCACCAGTCGCTTTGCGATTTCTTAAAACCTAGGCGTGTTTTTGTTTAGTTCTGGAAGGTATATGCTGCCATGTCTGTAAATATGTAGATTATTTAAACTTAATAACTTTCAGAACTTCATTTTACGTTTGTTATTAAGATTGATGAGAAATAATACGTACCGATCTCCACATTTTCCATGTTTTTTGGCAGCCAGGTATGCTATTCAAAGTTGAGGATATGGCCTCCCATTCGGCCCTTGCAACTGCGTGCGTAAAATAGCAGTCGAATTATCCACTGACTAATTTAGGTTTTTCCTTCATTATTTGTATAAAGAGTGGCTTTTTGTTCATTTCCAATCTTCATATTTCCAATTTAAATTCAAAACACAGAACTAAAAACTATCTTGACAATAATGTCGAAATACATTGGAATCGCGGTGTTGCCGTAGAAGTCGCTCGTGAAACAGATTTGCGAGTGCAGTGGTACATGAGAATCTACAAATATCACATCGCTGCCAATCAAATCACTCTCTTTAGAGATCGTTGGCATGTGAGAGGAGCGAATTGAGAATACCGGCCTTGGAATCATTCAAGTGAATCATAGCCATTCTACACAAGTGAAAGAACATACCACGACTAAAGAATATTAACTTACAGCGAGGCTTGAACCCTGATCGTCCGCGCCAGATTCAACCATTCCTACCACTAGGCTGTAGAGCATATTTATTTATAAAAATACCCTGGGCGATGTAATGTTATTCCAGACGAACTCTCTTCCTTTCGAGATGAACCAAATTTTATTTCTACTAAAAAATACAAGCACCTGCAAAATCTCCCCACATGGATTCCAAAAAAGTTCCATAACTACTACAGAGATTTGGTTCATACTGATTTGATAGCCCAGAATGAGTTTAATGATTGAAAAATTGGAAGCTGATAATTTTAGTTTAGAATTTGTTTGCTGTTCAGTGGAAATAAAACGTACTCATATTTTTTCATGTGGGTACCTAAGTTTTATTCAATCAAAAATTTTATTTTTGACTGATATGTCTATTGTTGTATTAACCCTTCGGCGGGCGCGCCTAAGAATTTCACATGAGCAGGCGCGCGGCGGTACTCCGTTAGCTATTCATTTTTAATTTAGACATAAAATAAGATATAAATGCCGTTCTGAAAAAATATAATTAAACCTATTTCAAACATAAAACACGACAAGGAACTCTAAAAAACAAATAAAAATAAAAGATGCTATAAACATAAATTATGGCAAGGAACATTAAGGAAAATAAAAAATAAAACCAACTAAATATTTGACATAGCTAGTAGAAAATTAAACATCACTTTCGTTAGTCTCTACATGATTACACATGTTACAATAAACTTCATGCTCACTATGTTTTTTACAAACAAACATTTTACACGTAATACAGGATAAAGTAGTTTTATTATTTAGTTTTGTACCACACAAGTGACAGGCTCCAAATCTTCTTTTATGAGGAAGGGACTCTCTCTCAGGACTGCGATATTTTGGAAGAAATTGGTCTACATCTCTAGGAAGTGACTTTTCTTGGGCTCTTCCTTTCAAACGATCTTTCATGAGACTAAATGCCAAATTGTTGAGAAAAACTCTTCTTCTTGGTTGTTTCTCCGATGATTTGTGTGCCCAATATATAATTTGTGAGATTATGCCTGCAATGTCCAATGTTCTAAAAAATGCAGCCAATGGCCATCTTCTTGTGACTCTTTGCGTTGAGTAAGAAGCACATAACTTGTCTACAGTATCAACGCCCTCTTTGTTACTGTTATAGTTCAGTATTATTTCCGGTAAACCGCTTATTTAATCGATTTCACCAGTATCGTGCATAGTTGATAGCAGTATTACAACTTTATTTTTTTTTTGCTTCATATGACACAAGTGACATATCCTGGAACCCGAGAAGTGTTGATCCAATTTCACGATTCTTGATGTTAATAAATTGTAGAGAGATTACTGCCTTATTTTTTCCAGAGTTCCGGTTGAAGTTATTTTATTTTGTAATAAATGCTCAGCTAATGGGTAGCTTGTATAATAATTATTGTTAAATGTCGGTTACTACCTTTTATTGGATGTACTAATCTATCTACTATGTCCAGCGGTTTATTGGAATTTTTATAAGGTTCGACCTTTTGTTCCCCACAGTATAATTCTAAATTCCAGGTGTAGTATGTTTTACTATCACACAAGGCTCATCAATTCCAGTCGTGGCTACTCTAAACGAGGTAGCAAAAGGCAAAGCAATTGAAGCGTTGAAATATCAAAGGGGCTATGTCGCAAAAATAAAAAACGGAGTAAACAGTTAACATGTGTACACCCACTTTATACACCGATTCAAAATAATAACGACATAAGAAGTTGAAAAAATGAAAACGGAGAAGAAAAAGTTAGTCTGATATTACCACTTTACCACGTTTTCGCCCTTGTTTTTCCATTTTATTTAAATAACAACCCCAAAAAATCGTAAACAACAACAATACACGCAGGAGATGATCATCAGACAAGTGACAAGTAGCAGAGTTCATTTTGACAGCTTGTACAGAGTACAAATCATACAGTGGTGGCACTCAACCCCCTAAAAACTACCGCTGTACTTGGTGAGAGATTAGAGAGCCATCAAACAGTTTTGGTACTTGGCAGGTTTATTGGGCATGGACTGTACAAACCCACAACGTCCTCGGAATTAATGTAACATTTCGTCGATGGTCACATATTCACCAATGGCATAATTTTTTTGACAGTTTTTAATAAATCTAGTAAATACGTCTCGAATCGCTGCAAGCTTATCTGTTGCCTCACGGTCTTTTCTTGTAAATATGTTATCAAATCTGATAGCACGAAGTAAAAACGGAAATCTATTATAACTAAAAGTAGCTATCAGTATCATCATACCAGTCCCATCTTTAGACCATAATTCCGTAACATTACTTCTATTACCTTTTTTCACTCCTATAAGAAATAACACTCCAAACAAAGCCAAAATTTCACTTTTGCTTGTTAATTTACAGTCTCTATCACTACTGTATTGTACATCTTCTTGCTTTTTTCGAATATATATGTTTGTATTGCTAACGATATCATCTATCATTTCGGGAGATATAAATTTTGAAAATGCTTCTAATTCTTTTTCAGTATTTCTTGCTCCTCTGACAGGACCAGGTAATATTTTCACTAGGTTTTTCGACTTAGTTTCGCTTACAGTAGCCAAAGAATTGCTAATCCATAGCGTTTCACTGTCCTTCCCTATATAAAATTAATAATCAGATGTTCCTTCGGCAAATTCTTTATCACCACTCTCTTCGGATTGTTCTAAAGACGTTTCACTTATTTCTTCAGTTATCATAACTTCTTCCTCGCCTTCACCATCATCTATCAGTTCTGGTATGTCTTTCACATCTGACAAATGATTTGCCAACTCCTCTAGCTCGTCTGGATTGAGGAATTTTCGACCCCACATTTGTTTCCTGAAATAACATCTGATGTAAATTAACAGGTGAGACCAATATAAAAATAAAATAATAACAGAAACGATGAATAGTTATACATAAAATAAGAAAATCATCATACAAAAATACTTACATTATAGGGCGCGCAACGGTAGGGTCTGGTGGACAGAGACGACACAAAAGAATGCAATGATGAGACTAGGCAAGGTGCAAAGACTTGCTTGCCTCAGTATTGCAGGGTGCATGAGAAGTACGCCAACGGCAGCACTAGAAGCCTTACTTGGCTTTCCTCTATTACACCTCGTGATAATGGGGGAAGCAAGGATGGGGCTATTTAGGCAGCAAAATAACCTGAGCAACAAAATAGTTAGATCAGGACACATATCCATTATCCATTATCCATCATAAGTGGCAGTCAGACAGCCCTTGCAGCTTTAAACAGCCGCAAGGTAACATCCAGACTGGTAGAAGAATGCCAGGAAGAACCAAATAAACTAGCAGACCACATTAAAGTAAGATTAGTGTGGGTGCCGGAACGGTATTTCTGGAAATGAACAAGCTGATGAACTCGCGAGAAGAGGTTCAGCAACAGCATATGTTGGACCAGAACCAGCTCTTGGGACCACAAAGAAAGTAGTCCGAGGGCAAATACAAAAATGGGTACAAAGCCAACATAGACTCCAGTGGAGGAACACTCCAAAGCAGGTACACAGTAAAACCTTCATAGGTGACACATGTGTAAAACGAGCCGAAGAACTACTGAATATCAGTAGGAATGAGCTAAGAACTATTACAGGTTATTTAACGGGTCATACCCCGGTAAAAGATCACCTGCATAAAATAGGGTTGGGTATATAACGGGGACCTCAGCTGCAGACTTTGTGGCATGGAGACCGAGACCGTAACCCATATCATATCTGACTGTGAGGCACTGGACTCGAGGAGACAAACAATCTTCGGAGAAGCCAATGTGCCATATTTTCAAAGCTCTCGAGGATATAAATCATATTATTTATGCGTAAGGAATATGGTGTCAATGCTTCACGAGGTATATGTTATACGAAAAAGTAAACAATCTGGCTACATTGCAGCCACGTCTAGTTCAGTTCGTGGTGGTGTGCTGTGTTCTGTTTTGTAGGTTATCTTCGGATTTTTCGTTTTTTGGCCGGCGCTTGATGATTGGTTTTATTTGGTTTGAGGCAAGTGCATATTATAATTTAATTTGTTATTTTTTTTATTTTGAGGTAAGTAAAACGTATTTTTATATTAATGGAGTCTCGAGAAAAAAGAAAGCTTTTAAATAAGTTCGAACAACGATTTAAACGAATCAACAAAGGTGAAAACTCTAAAATTAACCTAAAACTATGTGGTGAAGCCTCCACATCAGATAATTCAGTTTTTGGGGGCCCCGCCCCAAATCATATTTCAGAGCCTATAACTGATTTTGAACATTTAGTTGATTCCGGAGATAATTCATCAGAGCATTCTGAGCATTGTATGTATATAGACAGTAGCACATCTAGCTCAAATGAATTTGTTTTTAATACTTGTGTTGAGAATGGACAACTCATTTTACCTCCTACTTCACCAAATGAGACTTTGGTATCTTCTTTAGGAAACTGGGCTGTAAAACATAATATTAATCATTCAGCTTTATCTGATTTGTTGGACATTTTGAGGCAAAATAATCCTCAATTGCCAAAAGACCCAAGAACTCTTCTTAAAACACCCAGACAAACGGGTGCTCAAAATAAAATAGTGGAACCAGGTTTCTATTATCACTTCGGGTTATCACAGTACATACTAAAGTTGTTAGTTGAGTTTCTAAAACATAATGTAAACAACAATGTCTTGGAAATTTGTGTTAATGAAGATGGCTTGCCTCTTTCAAAAAGTTCTGGAAACCAAGTTTGGCCAATAATGGTTAATTTTTACAAAAATAAAGATTTTGTCCAGATTTGTGGTATTTATCAGGGCAATGAAAAACCTAAGTGTAGCAATACTTTCATGAGTGACTTTGTAAATGAAGCAGTAGATTTAATTGAACATGGTTTTTTGTACAACATAAATTACACTGTTAAAATACTTGCTTTCATATGTGATGTTCCTGCTAAATCATTTTTAAAATATGTAAAAGGACACAGTGGATACATGTCTTGCACTAAATGTGACATTGAAGGCTCATATATAGGTAATCGCACATGTTTTCCAGGTTTAGAGGGTTTTAATTTAAGGACAGACATAAGTTTTCGAACAAAGGAACAGGAAAGTCATCACGTTGAAACCACTATCTTAGAAAATATTCCAGGGCTAGATATGGTAAAATCATTTCCACTAGATTACATGCACTTGGTGTGCCTGGGTGTTATGAAAAAGCTACTTAATAACCTGTGGCTTGGTGGAAAACCACCCTATCGTTTTTTTTCTAAAAAACAAGGGATATTTCAGATCAATACCTAGCATTCAAAAATCAAATGCCAAAAGAAATACTTCGAAAACCAAGATCTTTGTTGGAAGTAAAAAGGTGGAAAGCTACAGAGTTCCGTACATTTTTACTGTATTTGGGTCCTGTTGTTTTAAAACAAAATGTACCAGAAGAAGTATATGAAAATTTTTTATGTCTACATGTTGCAATATCATTGTTTTCAAAAAATGAAAATTTATTATATTCTCACCAACTAATAAAACATTTTATAAATACTTTTTCTATACTTTATGGCAAAGAACATATTTCCCATAATGTTCATAATTTGCTACATCTTGCTGATGATGTTGAAGAATTCGGTAGCATAGAAAATTTCAGTGCTTTTCCTTTTGGAAACCACATGATTTTTATAAAAAAACTAGTTCGTAAAGGCGACAAACCACTACAGCAGATCATAAATAGAATTTATGAAAGATCAATAATTGATTTTGATGCAAATTCTAACTCTTTGAATTTTTATACCAGATTTAAAAAAGAACATTCTAAAGGACCAGTTATTGACAAATCTTTTGATGCAAAAAAGTATAAACAAATGTATTTGAATAATTTTTTGTTATCTTCAAAAGAAGGTGACAATTGTTGTATGCTTAAGGATAAAACTGTAGTTTTGATAGAAAATATTATAGTTCAAGAGAAATACACTAAAATAGTTGGTAAAAGATTTTCAATTATTGGAAACTTTTATATGTCACCTTGTGAATCATCTAAATTGAATATATTTTTGATTAGTGGCTTCTGATTCTGATCTTCAATCCTGGGATTTGAGTCAAATTAACTACAAATGTATTAAATTAATTCATAAAAGTAAGTTTGTTGTCTTTCTCTTACTTCATACTATTAAATCAGATTAAGTTACAAAAAAATGATGTATTGTATTTTTAGATTCTACAGAGAATCCTGAAAGAATATTTTATGTGTAATACCCTAGTGTGATATACTTTGTTTAAAAATGTTCAAAGTATATCTTCAGGTTCTGTTAATTATAATTATACCTTACATACTTCCAATGAATAAAGCAACTTATTCGTTCAGCATAACTTTATTTAATAATCATTAAAATTTATGTCTACAAATCTATAACCATTCCAAAAATGCTTACACTACAATAAATAAATAAGCACCTGGCAACAGTAGGGACGTGTACTAAATTCCTGTAGTTCATTCAACTAAATAATTCGCGCATTTCTAAGTATTGACCAATTATCAATTAAAACAATATATTTTACGAAATATATTTTTGTCTATTCACTACACCTCTCTCGCTGACCAAAAAAAAAATTTATAGTAATATATATATATTTTTTTTTTTATTTAATTACACCAAGACAACAGGTTTTGTAAATTATCTAGTTTATTTTCATATCCTATACATAGTACAACAAAATAATATTACATGATTTAACATTAAAAAAAAATTATGAATTATAAAGCTTAATATTGTTTTTATGAACTTCTACATCTTTATTTCCAATTTTCACAACTACGTTACTATTTTTATTTTCTATGACCTCATAAGGACCTTTGAACAGAGGATAATATTTTGTGGAACTACCCATGTTTTTAATTAGTACCTTATCTCCTACTTTAACATTAACAATATTTATTTTTGTATCGTATTTCGCTTTACGATGTATTTTTGATGCCAACAAATTATTTCTCGCGTCATTCCAAGCGACTTGCAATCGATATTTTAATTCTTTCGGATAATCATCGAAGTTATAGATCGGGTCTATATCATTTAACACGTTTGAAGGCAATCTACTAGCTTTTCCGAAAACTAACTCGTAATGGGTATAACGCGTGTCTGTGTGAACCGTGTTATTATATGTAAAACACCAATAAGAAACCCAAGAACTCCAATCACTAACATGATTTGACGCGTATATGCGTAAGTAGGCGCCTAGATTTTTATGTGAATTTTCCAAAGCTCCTACAGTTTCATGATGATAGGCTGTAGAGTTAAGTTTTTGAATTTTTAAGAATTTACAAGCTTCCTCGAGAGTGGAGGAAATAAATTCGGAACCCTTATCCGTCAAGATCTGTTCGGGTATGCCAAAACGAAGTATAAAATTTTCAACAAATGCTTTAGCAACTGTTACAGTTTCTTTATTCTGTATCGGATATGCCTCGACAAATTTAGTTAAATCACACTGTAACGTCAGGATGTATCGATTATTTTCTTTGTCTTGATCTAAGGGACCAACCAAGTCAAGGAAAACTTTCTGAAAAGCTGAGGTAGCAGTAGTTGTAATTTGTAATGGATGTTTTGTATTTTTAGAATACTTATGTCTTTGACAAGCATCGCAACGCTTAACAAAGTCTTCAATATCGTTTCGAAGTCCCGGCCAAAAATACAATTTCTTAATATTCTTGTACATCCGATTAACACCGGTATGACCTCCTGTTGGGAGCATGTGATAGTCGTTGATAATTAGCTGTTGTGTTTCTTTATTATTAATATTTTGAGAACTATTAATTACGGTTATTTTTATACCTGCATTTCTTATATCATTGGGAACTTTTAAAAACTCATTTATTATTGATGCGCATCTTTTATTTTTTATTATAACTAATTCCGGAATTTTTTCAGTTTCGCAAATTTCTTTCAAGGCTCTCAAAGATGTGCCTAGGCTATCCGTCTTTGATAGAGTTGCTTGATTTATATAAATAATATTTGATTTTTTATCAAATAAGGTATTAACCTTTTTGCAATCATTATTTTTTCTTTTACATGTTCCCTTGATAAGTTCCTCATTAAAATCATTAGCACACACAAATCTTAATTCGACACATTCTAGCGGTGATTTCAATAATTCTACAACTCCAGGGTGATCAAGCCTTTCATTTAAAGAATCGTTAAAATCATTTTCAGAATTATCGGTTTTTTCCCTTTCCTTTTTTCGGGATCTTGTTATTACTTTCATATTTTCATCTTTGGCTGACAAAACCGTTTTCAAATCATCCGAACTAATTGTTACCCGTGATAATGCGTCCGCTACGACGTTTTCGCGGCCTTTAACATATTCAATAACAAAATCGTACTCTTCTAAAGTTAATCTAAATTTTGTAAGTCTACTAGACGGGTTTACCATTCCAAAAAGATACACCAAAGGCCTGAATTTTTTCACTGCCCAACAGATGGCTAACAGTTCCTTTTCTATTGTACAGTAATTTATTTCGGCTTTATTCAATTTCCGACTCGCAAAAGCTATGGGTTTATCATCACCATTTGATAAAACTGCACCTAGAGCCAAATTTGAAGCATCCGTTTTTAAAATAAATTGGTTTCTTTCGGAAAAATCTGGATAGGCTAAAACAGGGGGTTGGATTAATGCTTGTCTTAACGTTTGAAATGCTTTTTCGCCTTTTTTACTTAAATGGTTTAAAGGTGCTGCAATTTCAGCAAACTGCTTAATAAATTTTCTATAGTAATTAGCGAATGCTACGAAACGTTTAGTTTCGCTTGAATCTTTTGGTGTTGGATATAATTGCATCGCACTAATCTTCTGTGGATCTGGTGAAATTCCCTCAGAAGATATTACATGTCCCAAATATAATATTTCCTTTTTTAGAAATTCACACTTTAGTGGATTTAATTTTAAGTTAACTTTTCGTAAGCGGTGCAACACTTTTATCAAATTTTGATTATGAATTGTTAAATTGTTTCCAAAAACTACAAGGTCATCTAAGTAGACAAAACATCTTTCGTAATTCAAACCCGCCATTGCTATCGTCATAGCTCTCGAAAAAGCACTAGGACTAATTTTTAGACCCATAGGTAACCTAGTCATTTGAAATTGTCCTCTGTCTGTCGTAAAAGCTGTGCAAGGTCGCGAAGCTTGCTCCAACTCTACTTGATAGTAACCCTGAGACAAATCCAAGTGAGAAAAGTATACTGCTCCCGATAAAGAATCTAAAATTTCGTCTATACATGGTAAATTACTCATAATCATTACTCATAATCAATACCAATTACGAAGATCGTTTTGTGAGTCTAATAATTTACAATTCACACAATATTTACAAAATTCTACTCTAAACGAAATTTATAGAAAGACTGACCAACATGAAGCATTTACTTTCTTAGAAGAAACAATTAGTTTCTGTTTTGAAAAATCATTTCCTGTAAAATGTAAAAAAATTAATAATAAAAAACAATATAAAGGATGGTTAACTCCAGGAATAAAACAGTCTTCAAAAAATAAAAGATTCTTATTGCAAATCAAAAAATTTACAAGAAATGATGCTATATTGCGATATGTTAAAAAATATTGTCAGGTATTAAATACAACGATAAAAATAGCAAAAAACATCTACTTTCAAAATTTGATAATGTCATCGAACAACAAGTCGAAGACAACTTGGGAACTAGTTTCACATTTTGAAAAAAAAGGCCATAGTAATATGGAAAATTTATGTCTAAAAATAGACGATATTTTTATAACGAACCCTAACGAAATTGCTGAAAAATTTAACCTTCACTTTCAACAAATTTACAACAAAACAATTCCCCTGGGCCAAAGCAAAAATAGTAGCTATAACTACCTGCAGCAAATGGAAATAAATAATGCGAGCTCCCTTTTTTTAAATCCTTTGACAGAAAGTGATATTTCAGAAAGCATTTTGGCCCAGAAACCAAAAAAATCTTCAGGATTAGATAATATCCCAATTACATTAATAAAAGAAAATGTTGATATTTTAAAAGGACCTTTAACCTATTTGTTCAACCTGTCGCTCGTCAATGGAATTTTTCCTAATGCTTTTAAGAAATCAGTAGTCATACCTTTACACAAAAAGGGTGATAAGTTTAATCCGGGCAATTATCGTGGTGTTTCCTTATTATCATCTATTTCAAAATTGTTAGAATGGTGTGTAAACAAGCAATTAATTTCTTATTTAAATAAATACAAAATACTCACTCAATGTCAATTTGGCTTTAGAGAGGATCTTAGTACCACTGATGCAACATTTGCTCTAATTGAGAAGTTACATGGAATCTTAGAACTTAAACAATATCCGTTAGGTATATTTTGTGACTTGTCAAAAGCCTTTGACTGCGTTGACCATAAATTGTTATTAGAAAAGTTGTATTATTATGGTATTCGAGGTGCACCACATGATTGGTTCGAGTCCTACTTATCGAACCGTAAAATGTGCGTACGAATTAATCATACCGTCAATAACAGGTGCGATCAATACTACTCGAGTTGCGTCGATGTTCAATGCGGAGTTCCTCAAGGGTCTATCTTGGGACCAACATTATTTCTTATATATATCAATGATTTGGTTGTAAATTTTCCCAATGCTTATTTTTCTCTTTTTGCCGATGATACCAGTATAATTGTCAGCGGAATAAACAAAGATTCTCTATTACTTTCTTCTACTAACGTCATGCAAGGCGTATCGGATTGGTTTCTCGCTAACAGACTAGCATTGAACATCGGCAAAACTCAAAATATATCCTTTAACCTATATCGAGACTCTGACGAAGTTGCTATAAATATAGGTCAACAAACTATCACCTCTTCTCTCAACATAAAATTCTTAGGCATACACATCGATAACAAGCTTGACTGGAACTTTCATATAAATCAACTGAATAAATCTCTTAGCAAATATGTATTTGCATTGCGAGCAATAAAACAACATACTAACATATTTGTAGCAAAAACGGTCTATTTTGCTCAATTTCATAGTATAATGCAATATGGCATTGAATTTTGGGGGACTGCTGTATCCGCAGGCTCCGTATTCATGACTCAAAAAAGAGCAATTAGAGCGCTTTTCAACTTAAAATCTAGAACTTCTTGTAAACCATTCTTTAAAGAAAATAGAATAATGACCATGACAAACACTTATATTTACAAAACTTCTTTATTAATTCACAAGCATCAAAATGAACTTCTTACCCCAAATGACAGACATAAATATCCCACTCGAAAACAAGACATAATACCCCCAAACTATAAATATAGTCGCACTCGAAATGGCCCTTTATATTCAGGTATTAAAGTATATAACCATTTACCTTCAGATTTGAAAAATCTTACAAACAAAAAATTTAAAAGAAAAATTAAACAACTACTACATCAGTATGTTTTTTATAATATCTCAGAATTTTTTCTGACAAATTTCAACTAAAACTTTTTTTTTCTCTTTTTTTTTGTTGTTTCCAACGCTTAGGCTAAAATCACTGTGTATTTTATTGAATTTTTACATGCTGTGTACTTTATATTGTGATTTTGTGGAATAAATATATCTATCTATCTATCTATCTAAAGGAAATTTATCATCGGTAATTTGTCTATTTAATTGTCTGTAATCGATAACTACTCTATAGCGTTTTTGACCATTTATAGCTCGCTTTTCCACTAGTAATAATGGACTAGAAAATGGTGACTTTGCCGGTTCAATTATACCATCATTTAATAATTTATCTACTTGCTTATGAATTTCCGATTTTTGTGCATGAGGTAATCTATACGGTTTAATATAAACTGGATTTGAATCGTTGTTTAGATGTATTGTTTGTTTATAAACGTTAGTCACTGTAAATGGATCGTTCTCTAAATGAAAAACATCTGCATATTTTGCACATATTTTGTGAATAGATATCTTTTCTTCTTCATTTAATCCATTAACATTTATTAAACCTAATAATTTATCTAAACGGTCAACTGAAAAGGGAATATCTCCGAATTCATGAATGTTAAAATTCGAAACATCTTCTAATTTAGGTTTAAAATTTTTAAGTGTAATTTCTCTATCATTAATATTTAGGATTTTAACCGGTACTTTGTTATTGCAAGCTCTAGTAATAATACCTGCTATAAAAACACCTTGTGAAATTTCTTCTGGAACTACTAAGCTATCATTTTTATGTTTGACTTCAAAATATTTAATAATTTCGCAACGAGGTGGAATTATTGTAAAATTATTGTGTTCGGATTCTAAAGGAATAGCTATTTTCTTATCGTTCACGTAAAAATAGAACATGAATGTTTCGTAATCTAATACTGCATAGTGTTTAACAAAGAAGTCTGATCCAATTACACCATTTATGTTACCTTCAAAGTCTTTTACTACATGGAACTTATGACCTATCTTAATATTATCATACTGTAATAAAATATTTGCTGACCCCATTGTAACTGTTGACCCAGATATACCTTTTATTTTAATCCGGTTTGATGTGTCAACAACCTGATTCTCGCTAATACTAGACGGAAAAATAACACTAATAGAAGCGCCGGAATCCAGCAAAAAAACTGAATCTCTATTTTGATATCTCATTCGAATGTAATTTAAACCGTTTACATTCAGTACTACATGACTATCTTCATCATTACCTTTAGGGACGAAAAAAAACGTTTTCACTGTTATTTTCGCTCCTCTGGTCTTCATTATGCAAGAAAAAATTGCGTGGAGCACGATAAGAATTTCCACGAGATCTCATCCCGCGATTATTACCTCGATTTTGAGTTCTAGGAAAATTTTGATACCTGGACGAATTTTGGTATCTCGAAGTAT
>CAJUYH010005517.1:5405-22989 GCA_910591685.1 Galerucella tenella | reverse complement strand
GAAAACCATATACATTTTTAAAATGAAAACTATATGCATTTTTAAGATGAAAACCATACATTTTTATAAAGAAACCATACATTATTAAAAAGAAGACTATACATACATTTTTTAAATGAAAACCATACATTTATGAAATTAAACATACCTACATGATCTAAAAAATAACCAACAATTGTATCTACATGTTTGAGGTACATTTCGCTTGCTTGCTACTTATCTACCTACTCAAATATAATTAACATTTATTTTCTCACCTTCAAAAAGATCTCACAATTCTTGTAATTGCCATGAGTTTAACAATTCATTCATTTCTATTATTAAACTCATAACTTTAACTTTAACTTTACAGAAACAAAATAACCTGCAAAATTGCAAGAATTCTTATAATTTCACTGACTGACGCCAAAAGACCGGTATACATATACGATTCTGAATAATAGGGCAGGGTGAGGTGAGAATTCTTTGTATTAATTATTGCCACATAATTTGTAGGCTAATGTGATTTCTTTCGGGTAAAGAAATATTATGTGATTTGGAGTTGTTTTTTTCTCAACATATGTTCCTCTTCTATCCAGTAATCTCCCAGGTGCTCTAGGATTCTGAAGTGCTGTGCAGTTGGAAAGTATGTGGTTGGAGGTTTCCTCTTCCATGCCACAAAATCTGCATTCTTCTTCCTCCACTATTTTGAGCTTTTTCAGGTGCCTATTCAGGCGACAATGTCCCGATAGGATCCCTGTTAAAACTCTTAGCGCAGTTTTGCTTTGACTTATCTCAACAGGTTGTAGTCACCCAGAAGAGTCTTTGATTGTATAAGCCCTACTAGATCTTTCCAATGGTCAGATCTTCTCTTTTTCTCGGCCTTACCTATTTCTTCCAATATTACATTGGGGCTGATTCCGCAAAAGGGTTCAGGCCCCCAGAAAGGTATTTCAGTCCCCCTCTTTCCTAGTTCATCTGCTATTTCATTTCCTTCTATTCCAGTGTGTCCTGGAATCCATAGTAAGGTGACTATATTGTTCTCGCCCAGTTCATTGAGTTTGTCTAGGCATTCCCACACCATTTTGGAACTGATAACACTGTATCCTTTATCAATATTGAACTGGGCGCACTTTCTTATGGCGTGGACTTCCGCTTGAAAGATACTTGGGGTTTTTCCCAAGCTTTCAGAGTGAAAAGATTGCTTACTAACACAGAGTCCACAAAAGTGGCTTTTCCTACGAGGTTAACATACTATTTTTCCACAAATCGTTTAAAATTCGACTGATTTTGGAAGAATCGCAAATAATTTTATTCACAAATAAATAACGCTTTGAAATTAGTTTTTGAAATACTTGGGTTACTATGAAAACGTATTAAACTGATGAATTTTTCATTTCTTAGAATTTTTCAAAGCTGGTTGAGGCAGTGAATGTTTTCAAAATATAAATTAGCTCTTTATAAACAATATGCTTACAATTATTTACGTAGAACACTAACAACTGTTGAAAAGGAAATCTTGACTTTTTCTTTAAGAAACTTTTATTTTGTTCCAAATCGTTGCTTTTAGTTTCGGTAAGATATTACCATCGTCAGGCTATAAAAAAACACGTACAATTGGAAAAGGTATAAGTGACCATCACCATTCAAGATACCTATGTATATTGAAAAATTCTTAGCTGTTTTGTACTCTCGGCCTGATCCTTGGAGCTCTTAGGTCTTCGGCAATGTAGCCTAGAGGTCTGCCAATTTTTGGCAAGTCATTTTCAATAATTCGGCAAAAAAGTTTTTGAAAAATAAGATTTATTTTTGAAAGTATATGAGAATTGGAACATACATGAACAATTAGACATCTATCCATCACCATTCCAACACATTTATCTCAGATGGATGTTGCTGGCTGACATCATCAACCCCCTCTCCATCCATGCCTTCTGTTTCTTCCTCTTGCTCCTCTAGCTCTCTATCTTCACCTCCACCAATTTCTGCCCCTCCCTCTGCTTGATCAGCTGATACAATCACATCTTCATCCTCATCCTTGTAATAAGAACACGGGCCTGAATGACATGAACCACAAATAATCGAGCACTTCAGTCCTGCTCTCTTACATGAACATAGCGTGGTACAGCCCATTTTACACCGACAAGAGATCATTTTCAACAAGTCCGGATGTGCCGGCTCATTCGTCGTCTGTACCGGCAATAATGCACCACCTATATGCTTCCATCCCCATTCTTCTGGCGGTAGTTCGTTCGCGAGCCAATGCTGCACTTGTAAATACGTGCGATATAGGTGCTGCCTGTATTGAAGTAAGGCATCCTTTATCTATGGGTGCTGCCTTGCAGCTTCGTCGGTGGGAGGCAAGCCTGCAAGTTTGAATGGAGATTTATTGTTGGTTAATCGACCAAAAGTCTGGAATCTGAGGTCCCTGAGAGTCCGTATTTCCTGTGCTGCATTATAAATGGAGAGGAGGACGAGCCTTCCGTTCATGAATACGGTGTCGTGAGGGAGATTAGGATCTTTAAAGGACTCGATGGCATCCATGAGTTCATTGGTCCCCTCATTCGAAATATTTTCCTTGATGTGCTCAACAATCGACTTTTTCCCTTTTCTGAAGAGAGCAGAGGTCGTGTCACAACCAGAGAGTGCATGTATAAACAGAATGTTGTCTCGTATGAAGGAATTATTATCTAGGCTTCTAGAAGAAAATGTTTATGTAATCCCCCGGAGTGTCTTCGAAACCCTTCAAAGTCCCATTATTCGGAAGGATTCGGCAAAAATACTTTTTATAGACAAAATACAACTAGATTCATAGGGGGGGTCAAAATATCGACCAAAATTTTGCTTTGGCGGGAATTCCCAAAATTCTGGGGGCCCAAAAAAAAAACCAGTGACAAGATATTATAGATGCAGATTTCTCCTTTCAAATGAACTTTGAATCATAAAAAAATATGCATTTTTACCCGAGTAATTAGAAAAATTGTCCATCCGCTCAGAAATTAAGGAGCTGAGAGCGCCTCCCGAGATCCAGGTCAGATGTAAAAAATACGGCGCGCGTTTGTGGCCCGTTATCTCGAAAACCACCAAATTGACGACGAAAACGATGGGGACCATTTTTGTAGGCATTGATCTGATCTTAATTTCTGTCTAAATCCGAAATCTCTAGGTGCCATATTTTGGGAGATATGGACCAAAATAGTTGGGAAAATGGATTTTTGGGCTCTTCAGGGCGATTTTCATGAGATTTTGAGAGGTTAATGTACACATCAATACCTACAAATTAAAAAAAAAATGACACCGGCCCGACCTATTCTCAAGGTTGATACCCTTATTTACTGGACTATATTCAACATATTCTCTTCTTAATTGAATACATTTATAACAGCGAACTTGCAACGTCTCTAGACCTTTCAAAAAAAAATGTTTCTTCTTGCTCTGCAAACCAGACCTCCACAGCTTTTATTACCTCCTCGTTGGAAGAAAATTTACGACCTTTTAAACTTTTTTTCAGTTGAGGAAAGAGATGATAGTCGGACGGAGCCAAATCTGGTGAATAAGGGGGGTGTTCTAGTAATTCAAACCCTGAATCACGAATTTTTTGCATGGCAACATGAGATTTGTGTGCATGGGCGTTGTCCTGCCAAAACAAAACACGCTTTCCGCGTCTTTTCTCTTCAATTTTTCCCCGTAGAGTTGTCAGTAATGTCGAATAGTTATCTCCGGTTATTGTTTCACCCTTATCCAAAAAATCAATTATAAATACTCCATGGCAATCTCAAAAACACTGAAGCAAGATTTTTTCCAGCAGATTTTTGGCCACGAAACTTCTTAGGTCTTGGAGAGGACGAAGGACATTGATCTGTGTATCTAATAAGAGGGAAAGAAAATGGAGTGAATAAGGGAATCTAAAACTAGAAAGCTTTCTACTCTATCTAAAAATTAATGGTTGTATGTGAAGGAGAAAAGGTTTTTCCTCCTTTAAACAAGTTGAAGGGGAAATTAGTGATGCTTTTGATCTTGCAGTTTTGTTATTGCTTTTCTCAGGCTGAGTTATTAGACGTCCTAGTTACTAAATTTCCGTGTAGCCCTACTTTCCTGCTACTACTTACATAATATTATCGCGTGGTCGTAGAAAAAATAGTGTACATCACTCGTGCGAAAAAAAATAAAACTTCTTTTTACATCCATTTTATACAGTAAATACATAAATTCACCCTCTATTATAACTTACAAATAAAATTTAACCTTCTAATCTATTTTAAACCTTCCAATTTGAAATATCTTCAAAATATCGAGCGGCCAATTTAATAATTAGTAGCTATAGTGCAGACAATTAGGTCAAACATGAATAATTTGCTTATTCCAAAAGCAGTCGGTCCCATCAAACGGTTCAAACAATACCGAATAGGATATATTCAGACAGGTGACTATGAAACCAATCTAACACAATTAATTTTCCAACATGATTTAATTTATTTGTGATATTATTTATACCCATCAGATTATGATTAATAAACTGATTTGTTGTCTAATCTTATTTAGGACATGATCAATATAATCCCAATTTTTTTTACGTTGATGCTCGGTCAATAATAATAGTGGAGTTTTAAGTTGAACTCTTTCTTTCTTTCTCTTATCCTTATGTCTTCGGAGGCGTCGGATTGGAGTTCTTCCTGAACCCATGTTTTCCATTTATGGCTTAGTAATGTTCGATTTAAGGAATAATATAATCTTGTTGATTTATTTGCTGTTATTTTTCTGTTAAAATACTTCCTAGGTAGTTATACTTTCTAATGTTTTGTGATTACATTTCAATTCATCGTAATTATTCCCCTGTTTTTCATTTACTATCATTACTTTGGTTTTTTCTGTATTTATTGTCATTTTCATCTTTTCTACTTCTCTTTCCAGTAAGTTAATTAGTTTCTGCATTCTATTTCTCGATTTTGACATGAGTACGATATCGTCTGCGTATAGTAGATTACTTAGTCTGACCGGTACCATGATAATAACAAACAAAAGTGGGCTTAAGCTATCTCCTTGTTTTATACCTTTTTTCATTGAAAACTCTTCCGATCTTCGTCCTCCTATCTGCACTCTTAATTTGACAGTCTCGTATGTGCTTTTAATTATATTAATTAGAGGTTTCGATACTTCTAAGTCTTCCAATACCTCCCAAATTTTTTCTCTTTCTACTGTATCAAAAGCTGCCTTCAAGTCTATAAATGCTAAATATATTTCTTCTCCCACTTCAATTGTATTATCAATTAGTCTTCTTAAAATGTATATATTATCAATTGCTTGCCTTCCTGGTTTAAAAGCTGCTTGCTCCTCTTCTAATTTTGCTTCCATATGACTTCATAATCTGATCTCTAAGTTAAACTCATTATTATCTAAATCCACTGTATAACTTTATATCATTGCAATAGAGAAGTCAAATAAACTCAAATTTGAAATAGCATACAGGTTGTTGAATTTTAAAAAAGAGTTTAAAAATTTACACTTTAGAGTGCTTAGAAAATGGATAAAATGATCCACTTTATACAGGAAATTCGAACAGTAAGATCGATATCGTTAACATCATACTGTGTGTAGGCACAAAACGGGTAGGTAGAGGATATTTAGATAATAGGATTACGTATACTGTATTTGATTAAATCCTATATCCTGTCTTGTTGAAAATCAACCTACCATACATAGAATATTTAATATTAATTTAAATTAATTGGGAATGATTTGACCGAAGGTCTATTCAAGTCATTAGAATTGGGAAGAAGTTTAATGTAGGGTGAGTAAAAGTATCACACAAAACTAAAAGTTGAAAAAGTTTTTTCGAGACACCAGAGATTTAAAATTGTTAACCGAGTGGAAAAAGCCTAATATTCCTCAACGACTGTGAAGATTGCTAAGTCCAGGTGGCTTATTAAACATTCTATTCTCCACTCGGTATGATAATTGTCCTAATTTATCTTCAACACTATTTATATTCACTATCTGTTCACTCACTGTATACTGAAACTGTTTACCGATTCACTGTATACTGAACAACTCCACCACTCACTAGAAAACCCGCGTATATATAGTACCTCGAATCTCTAGAACTTTCTTGAATTCACCACCTCTGCGTATACTTTATAAATCGAGAACATTCGCGATAAACCATTGCATGGTCTGGATATTACCTGCGAGAGAACCTTTCTAGAAAGGTCGCATTCATGGTTTGCGACAGGACCGGCTTCTGAATGACTGAGTTCGTAACAATATATTAATTAATTTTGAATAAATCGCGAATAATTTTAAATGGTGCTTTGAAATTCGTGATAAAAAGACTATGGAGACGTATTATGGAAAGTATAGAGATAAGTAATGATGAATTTCCCATTTCTCAGACTCCACAGCTAGTTGAGGCAGTGAATACTACTTCATCAGAATTATTGTCAAAGAAATCAAGAGAAAAGAACGAATATATTTTGAGGATTATCACAAGAGTAAAAACTCCAGTTCTCTCAGAAAATGATGCAATGGAATACTTCCCAGACCTTTGTTTCAAGATGAATTCTTTTACGTTATGAGCCCATTATTCAATGCTTGCAAGTTAACACAATGTAGATGCATCTACATATTCAAAAGTTCGATCTTTATTATAAAAGGGCAAGTTCAAAGTTATAGAGCGAAGAAGTTGATTTTACCACAGGAAGAAATTGGAAAAAAAATTCAATCTCATTATTTATCACATTACATTCTTACATCCATTAAATTCAAACCCAACGGTTTATAAAGATTTTTAATTATGCTTGATTAAAGAGAAAATACGCTTAAAACTACGCTTAATCCTGGATTAAGAAAAGTTCAATAAACCTATTTAATATAAGACGGCATTATAAAGAAAAGGTTTTTAACGACAAGGCATTTTTGCGGGGCTTCTGTCTTGCAATATCCCCATAATTTCTTTTAATCATTATTCAATGACATTTAATGGCCAATCAACTGAATTTAGGTGACTGAAAATAAGTGTTAAGAGTTTGCACCGAAATAAGGTGCGAGACTTATAAATGTCTTCACCACCAGGTGTATATACAATTTTTCCCACTACTAGCCAAATTTAAAAAAAAAATGAAAATAATTCACAAACGCACCATGAGAAGCGTGTCGTCTGACTGACAAGTACGCTCTCAATTTTCGATATATTATGAACGTCCTCGTTATGTCATCAGTCAATTTTGGTTGAGCGCGAATTTTAAACTAATGGCATTTTTATTCAAATAATTTTATCTTGAGAGGCAATTTCAAGCAGCAAATATGTTAAAGACAATCTCCTGGGTATACAAAATGATGTTGCACAAGTTTTTGTTGAACTAGTATCCCTGAATTCCTAGAATATTTGAATTTGTACATTATTGACCTAGGTTGATAATAGAATAGTATATTCTTCAACGAGTGCAGAATAATAGCCATTCTACACAAGTAAAAAACTATACTTTCTCCACGACTGAAAAGAAAAAACTACCAGGTGAGGATCGAACCTCTATCGTCCGCGCCATAGTCAACCACCACTAGGCTATAGAGCATATTTATGAAAATGTAAAGAGTAAATATATAAGTATACGTATAGATTTATAATTCACTAAACCTGCCCTAATATCTGAAAAATCTTATACAGGGCGAGTCCAAATGTATCAACAGAAGTTAAATTAGGACCTTTGACTTTTTTTGTTTCTCACGAAAAAATATACTATAGTTTATTCATGATAAAAAAACGATGATGTTGCAAAACAAAATATTGTGATGTTGCCAAACTGTAGTTTTTTTCTTCACTTAACGAAAACTAGAAAAATCAATCTGATGTTAAATTGATAGTTCTTAATAATAATAATGAATACAAATAGGGAATACTATTACTTACGTCTCTTGCAGCAGTAAGCGGGAGAAGCGTTCCCCCGTTTGAGCATTCTCGTTCAAAATAGCCTAACAAAGATGTTACCATCTCTTGACATTTACTGTTCAGGTGCTTCGGCATTTTATTAACTACACACTGCAGATTTGCTTAAATAATAACTGTTTTTTTTAATCATGAAGAAACAATGAATTTAAAAGCACCAAAAAACTTGTAAATATTAGACCATGATCGGATGCCAATAAACGTCCAAACAAACAGGGGAATTTTACCAGTTGATCTGACAACGTCTTGAAGTTTTGCCAACCCGTTAGCTGTAAATTGTCCTGGCTGTTGAGGATATTAAATTATATTTACGGTATGTAAATTAATATTTATTCTGATAAACAGGAAATTAACTAAAAATGACATCGTCTTTTTATCTTTTTATCTAAAAAAATGTTAATCTTGTTTTAATTGTGGTCTAGTTTGGACGATAATCTGCATATATCCGCATGTAAGGAAAGACTGTAGTATAGGGCCGTCCTTAGGGTGAGCGCGAGTTCATCCAGTTCCCGATGCGCGATGCCGTTTTGTTCGACATTCTTGTCCAGGCCCACTGGATTTTCTAGTCAGTAGTAGCCGCGCTATAGCACGTTATGCGAGAGAACGCACCGCTTTGGTCGGCTATGTAGGGCACGTGTGATTGTTTCTCTTCTTTTTCGCTATAGTTGGTGTCTTCGGTAGTAAAAAAACGGTTAGCGGGAAGAGTGTTAAGTTTTTGTGTTTTTCTTTCGGTTGAGGTTGTGAGTGGATTTTTTTTCTTTTGTGATTTGGGAAAATTTTATGAAAATTGTTCCGGAAGCATCAAGTGGTTTTAAAAAGTGTTTGTGATTTTTTTAAATTATTTTTAATTTTGCGTGGTATGGAAATTTGTCTGGACTAATGTAACAAAGTTTGGAATTGTTTTTTCATATTTTTAATTCGTGAGTTTAATTTTTTTCTACACACTTCTATTGAATAATTTATGAAATTATCTATTTTTTTTCAAATTTAATTACGTACCTAGTAAAAATTAACGAAATTTATGATAATTTTTTTTTTTGGAAAACTATATTTTCTCACGAAAATAAAATTAAAATATTTCCATTATCAGATTAAAAAACAAAATACACAAAAACACACAATTGCTGGCCTACGCGCACAATACAAAAAAATAGCCGAAAAGAGCATGCAAATCTTTAAATATATTCTGTAAGTTCCTTGTGGCATTACTTATTCTTTTTTCTCTTATTTTTTGGGAATCAAACCACAATAATGTTTTTTATCTTTTATTTCGACGTTTCGGTAGCGTTCCAGCTACCGTTGTCAAGATTAACTAGTAACAAAATAATTTTTGGTCCCTATCTGACACAACGAAAAAAATATGACAACTAGACAATCAATAATATTTTGAAGTTTAAGACTACAAAACTTTGTTGTCAAATTTTATTAAGGTCCATTCATAGTAGATCACATCTCTGGTAAAATGTGAAATAAAATATTTTATTTTATGACATTCTAACTATATGATAGTCTACTAGAAATGAAATACAGTGAAGTGAACGTTCCAGGAACGGTTTTTATTGGGATAGCGCTTTTTTTCCGCTTATTTTGGAAATTTTATAAAATGCGTTTGTTGTTACTTTTTGTGAATGATTATTTTTGTTCTCAAAATATGTATAACTCAGTTTGGTGATTTTGTGTATTGAAGTGTGTATCGATTAACAGCTATTCCAATAATAAATCATAAGAAAACCTGGATGAAAACTTATGATGCTATCCTGATAACGCAGGTAATTGATTATTGAATATTTCTCTTTCTAACATTGGTAATCAAATTTGACTACATTCGGCTGAAATACTAGCTACACATTTATCCGCATTTAGTTGTATTAAACGACTTTCTTTGATATTTCGTTTTATATTATTTTTGTCGAATCCCATTGAATTTTATGCCCCTCTTCCCAAGCATGTTTGCAAATACCTGACTCCCTATCTTTGATAAATTTTTCATGTTCACTTATTCGGACTTTCAATGGTCTAGATGTTTCACCTAAATAGAATTTGTCGTGGTTTGATACCCGAAAAATAAGAGAGAAAAAAATGCAAATCTTTGATAGATATGGCATGATAGTCAATGCAGAGAAGTCAAAGTTTTTGAAAATGACAACCCCGCAAAAAACTGAGAGAAATGTTTAAGTAGGATTGAATGGATACTCCTAGCTGGTTTTAACACGCTTTTATAACCTTCACCTGTTTGTATGTATGTTTGTAACCGACTTTTTTTCACTCGATTTTAACCCTAATTAAACAAGTTCAGATCAAACCTTGTACATTTGCCGAAGACCGGTAACAATACTATATAGTAGTAAAATATAGGGCGTTCCATACAGATGGCTCAAAAATGAAAGAAGGCTCAGAATGTGGAGTTTACTCGAGAGCACTAAGCCTAAGGATTAAGTGGGGAATGGGAAACTATACCAGCGTGGTTCAAACAGAATTAGCCACCAAAGAACTAACCGAAAAAGGAATTTCTGGCAAAAACATATCAATCTGCACTGATAGTAGACAAGCCAGTAACACCTACGGCCTAACTACTTCGACAATTGCGGAACTAGCCAAACTTTACACCCATGCTCAATCCCTTAAGATATGGGATGGAATCAAAGGATGCGGTCTTGCCAGGATCACTCTGGGTGACCCTGGGAAGCTGACGCCGAAGAAATATTTGACGATGACCAGGAGCAGGAAAAACCTACGTTTAATAGTAGGATTTTTGTCTGGCCACTGTCAATTAAGGAAACTCCTCCATACTATGGGGCTACTGGACACACTTCTATGCAGGATGTGTGAACAGGAAGATGAAACTGTCTTATGCGAGTGCCCAGAGTTATCGTCAATAAGAGATTGTGTGTTCGGTGAGTATTGGCCTACACCTGCCGATATAAAGGAGATGTCTCCTAGCGACCTGTCCACTTTCCTGGGAAGGACAGGATGGACGATGACCTAGGAGGACAACTGCTGGGGAGGATGTACAATGTACACTCACATTCACCCTCCCTACTCTACATATACGGATACAGAGAGGGCGTTCCATTTATAATGCAACCTTTAAACTCCATCTCTACAATAAATATCACGATAGTTACTTCTTTCATTCACACACAATAAATCTCAACTTTCCTGAATACAACTGATATTACAACCATATGTTCGCAGTCAATCTAATTCACAACACTAACCCGATTTATATTCCACACGCTAAAGTTGAATCTGCCAATGATTCAACGATACATATACAAAGATAGAATTCCCGTTAAACTTATCGAAGATTGACGAATGTTGTAAAGTCGACTCTAACATTGTCTTTGTGTTCCAAAATACACGATAGTTAGTGGGGTATTTGAGATTTACGATCTACAGGTATCTATGTAAGAGATTTTGGTGTGTTATCGTTGTTGTTTGTTGGTAGGGAATTACCCTCATTTGTCATGCTGTACCTTTTTCAGTGGCATAGGCGTTACATTATGTACAAGGATTAGTTTAACTATGAGTATCGACCGCTAACAGTTTTCCATGCATATTATCACTTTTTTTTATCAATAATTCAACTGGAGAGGTTAGAAAATGTTTTTTTGTCACCAAATATCTTACAAACAGTGTCTGAAGTTTGAAAAAGTTACCAGATCTTTGACATTTTATTATCTGAAAGCTAAGAAACGTTTTTTTCAGTGTCTCAAGGTTCAAAACGTTTTTTTTATCAAATTCTCCCACATTTCAGTGTCTGAAGGCTCAAAAACATTTTCTCCATTCAGATCTTTTACATTTAAGTGTCTAAAAGTTCAAAAGCTTCTTTTCTCAGTGTCTGGAGGATGAAAAACATCTTCCTCTTGCTAGATCTTTTACATTTTAGTATCTGAAGGCTGAGAAACATTTTTCCCAGTGTCTATGGATTAAAAAACGTTCTTCAGTCATCAGTTTCCGCATATTTCACTTTCTGTGCGTTCAAAAGCATCTTTCTCCATTCAGATCTTTCACATTTTAGTGTCTGAAGGTCCGAAAACATTGTTCTCTATTCAGATCTTTCACATTTCAGTGTCTGAAAGTTCAAAAACTTTTTTTCTCAGTGTCTGGAGGATAAAAAACGTCTTCCTCTTGCCAGATCTCTTAAATTTTAGTATCTAAAGGCTCAGAAACATTTTTCCCAGTGTCTAAGGTTAAAAAACGTTTTCCACTTACACAGTTTTCTCACATTTTATTTTCTGAAGGTTCAAAAACATTTTTCTCCATTCAGATCTTTCACATTTCAGTGCCTGAAAGTTCAAAAACGTTTTTCTCAGTGTCTGAATTTTCGAAAACGCTTTTTTCAATGTCTTAGCTCGGACAGCTCGGACTCCACACTGCTTGCGTCAATTTTAAACCATTTTAAGCTCCAAAGTTAACAAGAAAACCCTTTTTTTCCATTTACTTTTGTGAATAACGTTTGGAAATAATACCCTCTGTGCTTAAAATGCCTCCTGGACATCAACAGGTAGAAGTTATCGAGTAGAAATGAAAATTTTTATTCGTAATATTGAATTATTTTCATACAATGCATTGTTTGATCATGTTTCATTTTCAAACAGAACTTTTAATAAACATAGGATGCGAACTTACCAAAGCAATTAAACTAATAGGTGTGTCAACCAAAGTACATGGAAAGGGAGTTTTCAAAATGTTTTATAACGTCGTTATTACTCCTGTTCACGCCATTCTTTCTTTTTTAAATAAACGTTTATATTGAAATTTCCGTTTAAAATGGATAGAAAAGGTTATTTTTTAAAGAAAAAAAATAATGTAAACAGCTTTTTGAGATTGATATTGTCTATTAAATTCTACGGTTCCCGTGGCCTTCCACAACTTATCTGGTTATGATACCTATTTCAATTTTTATTATCATAACTCAATGAGGCTAAGCCCACAATTTTTCTTTATTATTTCCTACGGAAACTTGAACTGTACCTATATTTTAGGGCGCAAATCATTTCTTTCCTTCTACAAGTCCCAAAGGTACCGCAAATGGTGCATCTATGGAAAATCATCTTCATTGACTGATATAACATTGTTTAGAGTTGAGCACAATTTGTTAAATTATATCTGTTACCTTTTCATCCATCTATATTTGATTTACATTATTCGTTGTTTATAATGCTGGTGTATGAAACAAAAATACAGATAACGAAATGGATTATTTCAATTTACCGGTACATATTCATTATTTTCATTATCAACAGTATACAAAATATTCAATCTGTACTCATCCAGTCGTATATTAATTAATAAATAATATATGAGTATTTAACAATAATAACAAATTGGATCTTAATTATGTAAATGATAAAATCGTGTCAAAAAAATCATTGTTGTTAATCAATTTGTCGTTCCATTGATAAATTTTATATAGTTAAAATGGGAATAAATCTGTTTATTGGGTCGTTTTACGTATAATATGCAATTAAATTTGAATTGTTATTTATTTCATGGGAATTAGTAATTATCCTATGTTTTCGACATTTATTTTCAAAAAAATATCATTAAATTATTCCAAACTGGGAAACTTTTGGGCATAAGATTTTTAATTTGGAATTTGTCGAAAAGATGATCCTAAAAGGCCAGGGTATCTCTGTATCTGTAAGATTTTGAAGGATGGGTGACCCCACAGCACTAAGGCCACAATTGACCCATTGTGCATTCTTCTGAGGTTCAGACTTCCTTCTAGATCGTCATCCAGCCTACTTGTTTTGGCTGTCCGAAGGTTCTGTCTGTTCATAGTCACGTATTTTTTGACCACTTTCCTGTCCGGATACTGCAGCAGTTCCTTGGCAAGTCTTAAACCTTCTGCATCGTCCCATCTACCCTTAAACTTATCAAGGGAGTGTTCCTTTATTAGGTCAATCATAGCCAACGCCGACAGACCAGTAAAAGTGTTTTTGGGAGGCTGCTTTCCTGGCTAGTGAGTCGGCAATGTGGTTACCTTTCGATTTACTGTGGCCCTTGATCCAGCCTAGAGTGACTTCGTTGTTGCTACAGGCTTCGATCAGGGACAGGTGACACTCCAGTACTAGGCCTGATGTGACACGTGGTCTGTTCAGGGCTAGTAGTGCCTGTCCGTAAGGATGTGAATTTTCTTACCTGTGGTGTTTCTTTTGGTGAAAAAAAAGAAAAGACCAGGGTATGAAGATGAAGAGTAATCTACACATTACGAAGAACCTTTTCTGGAGAAATCTAATGTAAATAGCCCCACTGCCTGAGGTTTTTGAAGGTTTATTAACAAACGGTCTTGCCTTTTCTCTTTCCGGAGAGGTTAGAAGTAACTATATCGGATTGTTTTGACCCTTTTCTAGTGAATTTTGCAGTAGGTACACATTTTAATGGAAGTGTTAGTAGCTAGAGATACCCTGTATCGATCAAAAATTCAAGTAGAGTCTAAATATTTTAAATTTGTACTCAACATCCCGTCAAACAAAAAGTTTTTCCCACCTTATGTGTCACGACGAGTTTATACTATATATACAGAGTGTTCCAACGAAATCTTTTAGAAACAAGAGTTTCTACAATTTCTCCTAACATTTCTAATTTATGAAATAATAAATAATACTTCGGATTTAAGTTCTTTGAATGAGTGAAACTTTTTGAAATCCCATTGTTCATTTTTAAAAAGGATATAAGTCAAATTATAATGTCGGGAATGCACGTATAGTTGCAGAAACAGGAAATTGAAATAATGCTTTCTTGCTTTAAATTAGTTTCATATTCTAAAGTTTGAGCGAAATATATTACCATAATCAACACGCATTTTGTTTGAAAATTTTAGAATTTTACTTAAAAAGAGGATAATTCCATAAAATAGGGTTTTGTTTGGCAATTTGAAGATGTATTATGAGCAAATTTACAAGTTTTATATAAATTTAGTTTTTATAGATAACAGATAGGTTGACCAGCAGTCAAATGTATCTAGGGCTCTATGAACCCAAGTGTAGTCGCGTAGTACGATCGTTTCCTCAAGGCAGTATGTATGTGTGAATATGGGATGATATTCACAGAGACCTGGAAGATCTATTGTGCTCTCTTACTTCTACTTAGTTCCTGAGGGAACTGCTTACAGGACATTGTACTAAGGAAATTGTCCCTATTCCATCCATCCATCATAGTCTCCTAAGGATTCTGAATTGCTGTGCAATTCGCAACTATGTGGATGGAGGTTTCTTCTTTCATGTCACAGAATCTACATTCATCTTCCTGCACCATTTTGAGCGTTCAGGCGACAATTTTAAATACAAATAAAATCACAACCAATATCTGTAATGTTCGGTTGACAGAAGAGAGTTTGTGTAACCTCGTAGAGAGCTCTTGTTAAAATCGTAAAATTTAAATTACAAATACTTTGCACGAATCATGAATATCTAATCTGAGTCGCAGCAACTTTATGGGGTTGAAAGCAATAAAACCTTTTAACCAAGCTAAAACTTCATGCTACATAATTACCGTTTTCAATGACAGAAAAACGATATCGTTATGCTCTGCAGCTACACCGGTTGCATTTTTTTTTTCGAAAAAAAAAACTACCACATGTTAAAACAATATTTTCAAAGAAAGATCAAGCTTCAAGTTATCCCTTCTATGACTGCCATGGGGTATTTTTACTGCTTCGTGTCACGCGAATACATTTTAAGCGCATCGAACTTCATAAGAAGGTGATTTTAAAGGTTTTTTTTATTACTGTCGACTAATAAAATCCGAAAATATCGTCAATATACAGAGTGAATCACAAACAACGATTAAATTTCCTGCAGGGTAAAGGCAGGTGGCGGTAGTGATGCTGTAACTCCATTGCTGAGTCGCCATATTTGGTTTATGCTTGTATTGTTGTATTTATTGTTTGAATTTATTTTTCTCATTATTTGTTTCTCTATATTGTTTTGTTGGTATTATTTGAGGAGAGGAGAATATGTATTTTGTCATTGAAATTTTGTTTGGTTCTAAAGTAGGCTTAGAATTTTCCAATATACATATGTATATACCTCACGATTAGAGCCTAAAAAAGTTCCAAGGGAAGAAAGCCAATAAGCTCACGACTTGTAGAGTAATAATATAAACCGTTCACTTGGTTTCGGACGGATTCACATTCAATCTAATAAAATTCACATGTTTCGAATAAAGAAATTGGATCATTCTATGGTATTATAAAATTTACAAAGCATATTTTCGATAAAAAATAAGCTTTAGAAGCTCACAGGAAATTGAAAGAATGCTTTCTTGTCCTACACTCCCTTTATGTCATTCACTTTCTAAAAGGTATATATCAGTTATATGGAAGGAAGTTATTTTGTTAGCAAAAACCAATTTAATTTCAAAGTTCAGTCCGTCGGCAAAACAAACGCAATCAAAGTCTATATATATATATATATATATATAATATATATATTATAAACTTTATTAAAGAAAAATGATGTTTTTCGAGATATTATTGCGAACTACGCCCTCTGGCGGTGAAGTAGGAATTTTGAAAATAATTTCTAGCAGTATCTCTTAGGCAAGATCTTTTTCTGTAAGCTGTATGACAAATAGTTTCTGAGATACAGCGAGTTATCTCTCTTAATCAAACACCCGGTCCTCTAGATTGAAAACAAACTAAAATAAAAAGTTAGTCAATCTTCAATTTTATTTGCATTTCCCTGAAATGTTCTTACCTCTATTATATCAGAATCCAGTAACAATTTTCCACGAAATAAAATTCAACAGTTTAAAAGAAGACACTTTAATTATCCAAAAAGGGGTATTCAGCTGCAATAATTATTTTCTCTGAAGATGTTCTATTCAAATCTTGACTACTTTTAATTTTATCTCGAGATATTTCATTTCCTGTGTGCCACTTGAAACAATAAAGTGAAAAAAGTTAATTTGAAAGCTATTCATGCTCTATATATATGACATATTTTGGCATAAAATTAAATGGGATGTGCACTGACAAATGCTGAAGGACTTTTATTTCAAAAAACTCAGTTTGTAACGTAATTTTAAGCTGTAACATTAAAAATATGAAGATATTAACAAGTACAAATGAAAATCAAGCAATTTTATATGCTGGTTGTTTTGTTGCCTATAGAGCATGTTTGGTAGTCAACCGGTTTCTAATTTCAACCGTATATAACTCTGTATAGTTCGATATAATTTCAAAATATGGACCTTCACCACATTTACTATTTTTGTTAATGACATTTTTTGATATCTCTTGAAATAACCCAAATGCCGAAGTTTGTCGTAAGATTGGTACACCCTGTATAACTAACGAAAATTAAAAATCTAATGACCTTGTTGCATAAATATCTCGATATACTCTTACAAACTAAGATCACGTGATATAATTAATGTCGAAAATACTAAAATTCCAATTCGCGCATCCGTTTTCAAGGTTAATAGGGTTGAAATTAAAATAAAAAATAGCTTCTAACGATGTATGGAAATACTCTGACGTTATTTATTCCCTTATTTTCTGGGTGACGAATGATAAATTACGTTTCTGTGTAAGATCAAATTTTCCAACAATATAAAAATGAGTTCGTAGATTATTTATAGAGGGGGACGCACCACTTTTACATTTTGATAACTGTTATTTTGTAACGAGTGGCTACTGGTCTATCTGGATATCTT
>CAJUYH010005516.1:0-22989 GCA_910591685.1 Galerucella tenella | reverse complement strand
TGAAAGGTTATGTAGCTAGACATAATAAAACATTTAAAATGAAAGATACTATAGATTGAATTTTATATTTCCTATAAATGGTATGTTTACTTTATTTGACATACATTAATTCATTGTCAATAAATTTGAATTATGAAAATTGAACTATATTTTCTTCAATTAATTTAATTTAATAAAAATGAAAATGTAACTTGTTAATAGGCCTGAACGAATGAATTTTATTTCAACTGTAATGTCGACCGAATCTAATTAAATAAGCAGAATAAACTAATATCGTAATCTCCGCCACTGCCGCAATATTTATCCTTTATCTGGCATTCTTCAGTTTTATTACCATATTGTATTTTGAGCTGAAACAGGGATGTATAGATAACCAATACAGACACCTACTTGTTTTGCATTAGAATTTTAGTATTTACTTGTAAAATTCTTAGGATCACTCTGTAAAAGATTAATTTCTATTTGAATATTTAATGAGGCTACTGTGCTGTCAGACATTGAGAAATAGAGTATAGGTGTTTCTAACAGTGGGTTTTTCCAGCCAACCATGGGTCGTCCAAGATTTTTACGCGCCATCAAAGAATCTAGCGCGGCTATAGCGCTTTCAACTTATCGTTTGTTAACAAGTCTCCTAGACTATAGTTTGAAGAATGCGAACTTTCATTTGGGTTCTTTTATTTTTTAATATACGATTAACCAACTTCGAGTGTGAATGTGGGTTGATACCCGA
The DNA here is from genome assembly GCA_910591685.1 of Galerucella tenella. NCBI lineage: Eukaryota > Metazoa > Arthropoda > Insecta > Coleoptera > Chrysomelidae > Galerucella > Galerucella tenella. Next base: position 22,259 of record CAJUYH010005516.1, on the reverse strand, counting down.
AATTTTTGATTTGTTATTAATTTTCCATTCAACGGTATATGCGTAGGATGTTGCGGTTTTATTCGTAATATCGGAAAAGAAATTGTCGAGCGTTAAATTGGTTTTTGATTTGTGCCGTTTATGCTCCCATTTTAGTTGTCGGTATCGTGAAAATCGGCGTTCGGTCGATAAGCTGTGGTCGTTTGATGTATTTTACATCTGGAAATCGCTATGATTTTATCATCATGTTCATTCATCTAAAGAATCGATGTTTAATCTTTTTTATTTTAGTAAAATTCTAAGCATGTCAAAAAAACAGCTGACGGAGTCATACAGGACGATTCTAACACATCAGTCACGTCACAGTTCCATCGCCGAACCGGTACGGTTCCGTCACAGAAGCGGGTCGAAGCCTGACCAAAACCAACCATGGCACTGGGGCTGGTATAAAAGGACCTAGAAAGAGAATATTCTTTACCGTTGGTCGAAACACTCAAATGGAGGTTGACACAAGGACACCTCCATGCAAGAGTTTACTGAACAAGGTAGACAATGAAACTGGCTAAGAGACATATGAAGAAAGTCACCGACCTGGAGACTATACACTGCACCCTGAGGAAACGTCTGCACAAAATGGTCAAAGCTAGTGAATCTTTGTGCAGAAAATGTGAACTCTAGGATGAAACACATACTGTGCTTCTGTCAGGACTTGCAAGGACTGAGACAGAAGCACTTTGGAGAGGAAATAAATACAACCATTACAACTAATAAAAATCCATCCAGTCAAACTAGTGGCAGTAGTGGCCTATATAGAAGACTCAAAGCTTTTGGAATGGAAGTAGATAACATGGGAAATAGTGACTGGGCTGTTAAGCACAAACCAAACGATTGAATGAATCCAATACTTTTAGGTGTCTGCTGTTGCTATCCGGATTTTGTGCTGTTCATCTAGTAAGTTTAATGTTATTAAAATCATCGACAAATAAGAATATAAATTGAAATTGGTCACAGCGTGATTGAAATTTAAAAAATAATATAGATACACCGTTTTCTTTTATTTATTTACAACTTTGGAATCGACTATAATCTCCTTTTATCGGTATTTCTCGGTCAATGGGAACTCACGGCTGGCTAGATTCGCAGAAACTACTATAATAATCGCTAAAAAAAGTGAATAATCAACATTCCTCATCTCAGTAGCCGCAAATACGAAGTGACAGAAGAAAATCGCCGTGACGATTTTGGATTCCGATTCGGAGTAGTAATGATTGTGGATCGGACTTGTTTTGACGAGGTCAAGGATGTTTTTAATCGCTATAAAGCTTAGACTATGCGAACAGGAAGAACATATTTAAAAAATAAAAATTTTGGAATCATTTATGCTGCAAAACATCTTAACATAGAGAAATATAATATGATAAGAGTTGTCGACCCTGTAGTAACAGTTGGCATCACGTCGATCGAAGCGCACCAGGAAGGGTTGTTGGAACTAATTTTTGAGGGCGGGATATTTAAATTGGTTAGTTTGGATTGTGGGTATGTAAATCTCACAATTTGTCTGAAAATTGTTTATTATATAATTATTTTATTATAAAAAATTTAAACTTATTTCATTTCATTTAAGACACATAAATTAGATAAATGAGAAATCAACACTAATTTAAATTTTTTATTAAACTGCACATAATATTACAAATAATCTACATCTATATTATTATCATCAATTCATCGAACATTTACATAATCACAAAATAACATATTTTTACTAAACTTACATTATATTTAGGAAAGTTAATCCAATATAACATCCAATTGCAAATTATTTTAAAATTATTTACAAAAACTGCAAAAATTTAAATAAAAAGGAGTTACAAAGATTCTCCATTTCTATGAAGACAGGAACAGGTCTGAAACCTTAAGTTACAATTTGTTAGGTAGATGAGTTTCACAGGCAATAGCTACAGTATTTTCAAAAGCTTGGGTATTATTATTATGTTCAACTACTTTTGGTAGTAGTGTATGATCTAAGGATTGCAAAGGTAAAACAAATCTAATAAGTATTTTGCATAATGAACCTGTAAATGCATTATTATTAAAATGATATTTACACAACCTTTGATCCTTTGATGTAGAAGGAAATTCTAAAATGTTGTACCACTGTTCACTTTGATTAATATCAGATGGATATTTGAAAAATGTTTTATTCTTACTACAAATGGGCCTTTTCAGTAATTTTTTTTTATTGTTTTAAATTAAAGTATTTAATGAAAAAATGTCCCCTTATTTTTCTATTTTTTTTTTTTGGAGCTTGATTTCTATCCTAAAAAAAATTATCAAAACTACGGAAAGCAGCGCGCGGTTTGAAGGATTGCTTCCCTGATTTTTGATTTTGACATCTCATGTAACCTCGAAATTGATATTCTCTTTCATTTTGGATTATTTGTTTTTTTTTAAAATAACAATATAAATTGCCCAAGCAAAATATTCATTTACGTTCCTCGAGATTAAAACAGACGTAAATCATGGTTCGAAAAAGCAAAAGCTCAAAAGAAGTTGACCTAAACGAGGAGATTTTCTTCTTCGTTGGATATTTTGGCCTCGGCCGTAGCCGTAGCAGCATTTGGCCAGCCATTCTGACAAATACTGCCAACATAACTCCAGACCTTATGACGTCACTTGCCCCAAGGTCAAACGCGTGTTTAAATTACCCTAATATTTGTTTAACCTTTTATTCAGCTTTGTGACATGTATATTCAAAACCAAGCTACACAAAGTGAAAAATTGTCAGTAAGCTTTCAAATAAAATGTTTGTTTTGAGATTTAAGCATCTTCTAAAAAGGCCCATTGCTAAGTGGCCAAAAATATTTACCAAGCTTTAAAATTTTTTGCAATACAACCATGACGTATTATATTTGGGGATGATATTTTAAAGGTTTACTTACTTTTATTTCCTTAATTAGAACTAAAATCCGTAATAAATTTATAAAGAAACTAATTTTAAATCCGACTCACCATTTTGTAGAATAATTATTGACACTTTCACTATGACTTTGACAAGCAGAAGCTAGATTCACACCAGCCAATGTATGATTGATTTTGTATATTTTCGTTTTTAATGACTTAAAAGTTGATATACTAGGATATTTCATAAAATTTATCGACATTGAAGGATAAATGGTGAAGTGAAATGTAATTTATAGTATTTTAAACCATTTTATTCTATTTCCCTTTTGTAAAAAGTCTTGTAGTTCTCACGACCGAAACGACTCGATGCGCGGGTCAGTGGCGCAGAAACGTTGTGCCTTATACCGCCTATACTTCAATCCGTTTCTTTTATTTTGTCTATGCATATTAAGTAACAAAACAGTATGATCAGCACATACATTCATCGAAGACATCTTTTTAGATATGAAAACAGAGAGGACTGGAAAGACCCAAGCGGACTCATTTTTCTCTTTGTAATGATTTAACGACAAAACTTATCACACATGTTCATAGAAACTTATCTCCTTGCAATTGAACGAAGAACAGTTTTTTAAATCACTTTAAAGAGACTGTATTTTTTTTATATATAAATAACTCTGTTCTACGTCTGAACGCGTGTGAACCGACCTTAACATTAAATCTAGAGGATGGCATTGATGACTAGGCACTTGATAGACAACTATGATTCTCTTTATTGTGTGTGCGTTTGTCAAGGTCTTTGGTGCAGGAAGTAGAATAGATTTTTCCTTTTCGGTGTAGTATGGGTGAATATCAAATCTAATTAATCCATATTTTTCTTAATCAAATGGTTTCAATAAATTACAAATTCCACAACAATATAACATATACTTATAAATCGACAGGTTTTACAAATGCAACTGATGGGGATGCAAATGTAATTTGTGAAACTGGTCCAGTAATTATTATGTTATGTTTGAATTGGTTACTTGATGATTTTATGTTTGAAATAATTAATATAGAGGGGTTTTCAAATGGGACACCTTGTGTAAGTATTCATAAATGTATACTGAATTTTATCCTCTCCAACTTTGCTATTTACTTTCTGTTCCACTATTTTTCGTCTTTTGAAAGTTATGTAATAAAAATTACAATTTTTCGTAAAAATGCTTAATGAAATGTCAGAGTATTTATTGTTTCCAGTTTGGAGTCACTTCTACTGGTTTATTCTGTTTTTTAAGATTTTGTGTGTTAATTAACAATGAATTTTACTAGACTAGAAATGAATTAATTGACATAATTGTTGTCAGGAAATGTTTATTAGCTGAAAGAATTTCCAATCAACGATATCCTGAGCGACGCATCCTAATAAAAATAGTTTAGAAAAATTGATTGCTTGTAACAAACTTAGATTAACCAAAAATGTGTTTTTTTTTAATAACTAAACGACGAAAAATAGGTACAGATAGTGAATAGTAAGGTTGAAGGGGATAAAAATCAGTATCCATTGACAAATACTTATACAGAATGTCCCATTTGGAAAAACAAAAAACAACCATGGAAGTTCTTAGAATGTAAAATTTATGAGCATGTTGTACAAAATAGAAATTTTAAACTGGGTCTAAGAAAATTTTCAGTCCTTTCTCATGTACATTGGTAATTTGAAAGCTTTAGCTTTAAATCCCATAAAGTTGCGGTTTTTTAAATAGGGATGTGCAAATTAAAATTTTTTGATAAAAATTAGGTTTTATCCGAGACAGCCAAGCGAAGGGAATGACAATTTTTTGATTTGGTAATTTGCAAATTGTCTGGGTTCGTTATGGATAGTCCGATATTGAATTTAATAGGCTTTGACATAACTTATATTTTTGATTTGTAATAAAACAATGCGTAGCATAGTTTTTTTCTTGCAATATGATTAGCACATTTCTGCTAATTGAAAGATATATACGTGGTTCGTGCATGACGGTACTCCTCCACATTTTTCAGTAATGGTTCGGTAGGTCACCAGAGCACAATCCTCTGGATTTTTGTGTGGAGATATTAAAATCACTCGTTCACACAACCTTATCTTAAATCAACAAGATCGCTTCTTACGAGGCTGCCAACTTTTTCGAACGTCTTATATAATAAATATATCGGGTGTACACTTATTTTTTCACCCAATTAACCTGCTTATAACTTTTATACAACTGAAAGTAAAAAAGTGCAACTTTTTCACAAGGTATGTTAAGAACATTGTCTCACACTGGTTATATAGGTATAAGGGTTCAAATTTTGACTTTCAAAACAACGTTACGTTCATAAATAATAATTTTAATATAAAAACTCCAATATAACTAAGGTTACTTCTCACAGATCCAAATCAAAATCGGAATCAGAAGATGAACTGTCGCAACCAATATTTACAATTATGTAATCCACATAGCTTTTAGACCGTCCAAATCTCTTTCTATTGTTCAGTACATCTCATGGTTATAAAAGACCGCATGCTAGTAGAAAAAATAGTGTACCTAACACGTGCGGAAAAGTATGACTAGTTAGGTAAACTACTATAAAATGACCGTACTAAGTTGTGCATTACAAATTGGGTTTTATTACTCTCTTGTATATGAAAATAGACTAATTGAATGACGAATCGCCCACAATAATGTTCCAGATTACTTTGGAAACACCCTGTATCTTTTTTTACAGGATTATAAATTATAAAAAAATTCGGTCAACGGATAAAATCCGCCCATTCTAACAAAATTTCTCGATTGCTCCATACAATTATGTAAAAAACTTAAATTCTTTGTTGTTGCAAATTGGGATGAGATTTGCGTTAAGCCGCGTTGCCACGGGTAGAGTATCACGAACGTGAGCCACAGTCGTTGTTTCACGATTCAACTACTTCCATGACATGCTGTCGTGAGAAAGGTATACACAATAAGTGGTTATTTGCCAAAATGCAGTGCTTGATAGCAGACGCGTGCCAAGTAATGTGTGGAGTGATATCTGGCAGAATTTCAAAAGCCCTTTCAGCCAAAAAGAAAAAACATAGACGATGGTGGACAAGAAGATGGATTCTGCAAAGGGGATGTATCTCTTTGGGTAACGAAATCTCTGAGTTTCCTGAAGATTTTGGAAACTTGCTAAGGATGTCTGAGCATCATTTTCAGTATTTATTAGGACTCGTCAGCCCCAAAATTCAAAAAAATGACACAAATATGAGGGAAGCTCTACCGGCCAAGCTAAAACTGGAAGTAGCTCTTCGATATTTAGCTACTGGGGACTCTTTTAAAAGCTTGGAATATTTATTTAGGGTCCCCAAATCATCGATAAGTAAATTCATAGAAGAGGTTATGGATGCAGTGTGTGATGCTTTAAAGGAATTTATTAAGGTAAGTTAAAAAATACAATTTTAATTAAAGTAGTCTAGTTTGCAAAATAAGTATATATTTTTCTAAATAAAATACAAAATATGGTAATTTTATCGCATATCGGTAATTAATAATTGCTTATTGCCGAAGACAACTCAGCGATGAAATCTTCATCCATATTTGTCTGTGAAAAAACAGAATCTTGGGTCGATGTATTCTCAACCGATGGTGGCCCATACCGAGTAGTTTTGGAGTCACTACTGTAATTTGAGTTTAGAGAATGCGGCTCGGTGTTTATGTGGGAAATCGACGACGGCAATAGTTCCAAAATCATAGAAATTATAGACGCTTGCAGTGGAAATGATCGATCTTGTGGTAAAGATCGCAAGAGAGACGCTACGTACCTCTCAAAATGATCGAAGCAATCTTCTGCCGGTGCCGGTGCAGAAATACTAGTAGCGCGTTTGGAAATATCATCTAGCTTTTCAATCGCAAAATTAATATCACTTCCAACAGGTGTCGAACATGAATGCTATTGGAGTCGAAAGTTGAAGTTTTCTTTTTGTTGGTTCGCTTAGGCATTCCCTCGATGGAGTTGGTTGCTCCTTCGATGTAGTTGGTTGGTCCTTGGATGTAGTTGGTTGATCTTCGTTGAATAATGGTTCTGACCCCATTCCTTCTAGTGAAAGCGGCTCCTTATTTTCGGATTCAGTATTTTTTGCATTGTGTTTATTTACGAGATTCGGATCTTCCTGCAATATAGAAAAAAAACTGCCGTACTTAATGTGATTTGGTAAATTTGTTTTATAAAACTAAGCAAAATAAAGAAATTTTGTTCTAGGAGCCAACTGAGAAAAATCAATGGTTGGAGATAATAAATGGATTTGAAACGAAATGGAACTTTCCAAAATGCATTGGAGCCTTAGATGGCAAGCATATCGGTATTAGAGCGCCCCCTAAGACTGGATCTGATTATTTTAATTATAAACAATCCTTCAGTATAATTTTGATGGCTTTAGTTGACCATGACTATTGTTTCACATATATTGATGTAGGGGCGAAAGGGAGAGCATCAGATGGTGGTGTGTGGCGAAACTGTAGTTTCAACGAAGCTCTGCAGGCAGATGTGCTCAATATTCCCTCAGATGCCGTTATTGTCGCAGATGATGCATTTCCGTTAACAACATTTTTACTTAAGCCTTACAGTAAAAGAAATTTATCTAGAGCAGAACGCATTTTCAACTATAGGCTGTCAAGAGCTAGGCGAATTTTTGAAAATGCTTTTGGTATACTGGTATCAAAATTTAGAATATTTGAAAGGCCAATTGCTGTAAGTTTACAAAAAGTTGATAAAATTGTAAAAACCTGTTGTTCAATACATAATTGGTTACGAAAAACTGGCAATTGTTACGTGCCACCTAGCTTAATTGATTGTGAGGATGAAAATTACAATGAAATTTTGGGAACATTGGAGACAAGATGTAAGAAATTCAGCTTTAACAAACTTGAGTCTTACGACTCATGACAGGAATCCGAGTAGATTAGCATTAGCCAAAAGAGATAAATATTGCGACTACTTTAACAATGCAGGGGCAGTCAATTGGCAGTGGAACATGGTTGAAAACTAAATAATAAAAAGTCTTTTTGTAATGACTATGATGTAGTTATAAACGCAAATAAAATCTTACCAAGTTTGAATGGGTTTCCCTTCCTTTTACATGCGGTCTGAGGAAAGAATCCATTAACTTAAACCACCTCACTTTAGGGATGTGAACATCATCCAAAGAACATCCAGACTTAATACTTTGTTGAGTTTTTTTTAATTCTTGAGAATAGGAGCTACGTAAATTCTTGAATTTCATAATTACATGGACGTCTGCGAAATCATCAATTGCCATCGCCGATGCAATCCTTTTAGCTGCGGCTGCACGTGCATTTCGATTTTTATAATCTTCTCTCGTAGGATCCCACAAGACCGGTTCATTTTGATAAAATTCCAGGAACTTTAGGGTCTCTGCATCATTCATCCTTAAAATATTGGACGCCATGACAGACACAACCGTCCCCTTCGCCTGCTCACGATCGACTGCACGAAACAAAAATTAAACCGGTTTGATTTTCTCACGAACGAAATATTTTGGTTCGTGAAGGTTCGTTCTTCACGAACCTAAAGGTTGCCATGGGGAGTGGTACACGAAAGCGTGAATGACGTTCGTGATTCACTACCCGTGGCAACGCGGCTTTAAGATAATTTTGCATAATGAACCGAATAACAAAGAAGCATAAATAAACCGTTTTATGGTGTCTTTTGGGTTTAATCGAGATTAAAAGATGTCCACATAATGTTTAGTAACTATGAGAAAGTAGACTAATATCAAAAATGTGTTTTAAAATGTTCCATAATAAACCAAAAGAGAAGTTACAACTAATATGTTTAGCATTGTTATAGGTAACTATTAAGATTTGTGAATAAAGTTCTCCCTCTGTACTTGTATCTTGGTATTTATTATTATAGTCGTAGATAAAATATAGTATTTATCTGCGTGAGTTATGACTTACATTACCGGTCGTTAAATAATATGCATGCTTACTTTCGCTCATTACAAAAGGCACTAAAGTTAACGCTCTTACAATATAACCACTGGAATATTTTTAACCGTCTTCTAATTGCACGTTGAGGATCGATTTTTTTCTTTCAGAAGCTCGAGATGGTGATTGCATAATTTATTGTTATTCATTATGTGTTCACTGAAAGTTTGGTCGAGTTGAGCAAGATTCGAATGAAATGGAATAGTAAAAATCTGGAGTAAAAACGGAATAATCAAATATTACATCGAACTCATTTTGCAAAACGTACGTGTGAAATGTTTTTAAATTTAGATTACAAGGTGCGTGGGAGATTTAAAATTAAATAAACTTTGAATTGAAATAGGCTCTCGAGTATTTATTTGTAATCAGTTGCGTTATAGGTAATTAATTAATGCTGGATTTATTACAAACAATAGTTAAATAAGTGGAACAACTGCAATTTTTGAATGTTTTTGTCTTCTATCAAGTGCTTTTAATAATAATAATAATAAGTCTTTTAATTTTTTTCCTCATCATAACATTTAAAATAAGATAGTAAAAGTAAAAAGAGTAAGAGCGAGAGAAAAAAAAACGCATCGAAGATCAGGTGACTACCACACCAAATTGATATGGCAGTCTCTGTTTTTCATCTTAGGCGTTGAGTGATTTAAAGAATAATTAAAGATATTATAACATAGTTCTAACAAAATTCGATACAAATAAAACTGATAATAATAATAGGTAACACAATTCAAACGACAATAACAATATTGATAATAATAATAATAAATAATAAACAATAACAATAAAAACAAAGAAAAGCTACAACATAATATCATAGAAATACACAAAATAAATACTACATACCAATGTCCATACGTTGGTCGCGAACCAAAACTGATTTCAGAGCAATTTTGAATGATTTAATCGATTTTTTTTGTTTGACAAGCTCAGTCAGTTCGTTGTAAATTTTTGCAATTTGATATGTAAAAGAAGTTTTGTATTGTTCAGTTCGATGACGAGGGACAATTAATCTATAGTTGAAACGGGTATTACGGTTATGAATATTTGAAAGGGAGGAAACTTTGTTTATTAAATATGATGGTTGTCCAGTTTTAATAATTCTATGGAATAAGCAAGCCGAATGAAGATATCGTCTCTTGGCCATACTGAGCCATTTGACTGTATTGAGTTTGTGGGAAATTCTCTGACGTCTTCTTGAGTGTGGAATTTAGATATTTTGAATGTGTTTTGTATTTTAATCATTTATTATGTGCAATTGTGTGAAATTGTATGTAATAACGTGACATAACATCTGATTGAAGGATCCCGGAATTTTTGTGTATTCTGAACAAAATATTGTTTAATTGTAAGATTTCAGTTGAGTTGAAAATTATACTTAATTTAAGAATAAAATGCTTAATGAGAAAATTAATGTCATTATGGTGGTAGCATGGGGGGCTCGATATAAATTGTTATAATTTCTTATCAGTTTTATTCCCAAATGCGCACACTTTCACCATTATGACATTAATTTTCTCGTTAATCTTCTTATTCTTAAATCAAGAATAATTTTTTAGTTTTTAGTTCTATTACCTATAAAACGTGTTTTTTAGTTTTTTTTAAGCTATAGTTTATTTACTGAATTACAGTTTCCTTTAACAATTGTCACAATTAAGTAAATCGTGTTATCAATAGATGTCAATGCAATAGTATCATACACCGCCTTACAAATACGCTGAATCCAGTCTGAAACCGATACTGTCCCTTCTAATTACAAATTAGAATGATTGGTTATATCTTGCAGGTATACCAACCCTGTTTGACTTGGAAGTATAACTTCTAGTCTGCAGAGGCATATAGCCCGAGGAGTAGATGTTTCTCCTTAGTGAACGGTGTACTATTTTTGAAAAGTAATTTTCAAATTAGGTTGATACTATCATCTTGACATCTATAGATTATTGCATGATCTCAGTGTGTAATTGCGGGTACTTGTTGTTTTTATATGTTATTGTGTTCTGTTATGATATGAGCTATTGCTAGTTTTTTAGTGTTTTTTGGAAATTATGCTTTATTGATGTATGTATGTATTTTGGGGTGACATTCACTGAGACCTAAAAAGATAAAGATAAAAGATATATTGTGCCCCCTTACTTCTACTTATTTTCTGAGGAGAGTCTCAGAAACTAGTAGCTTCTTTAGTCCTATTTCCCGGAGGAATTTTAGGATATCTTTAGGCTTAAACTCTGGTAAATGTTCCTCTTCTATCCAGTAGTCTCCCAGTCTCCCTTATTGATAATAATATAGATTTATTTTATTTGATCATGCATGTTTCTGGGTGCTATTGTTGACAATTGTTATTTATTTATTGTAATATATTCTTATTTTGTGCGATTTCGCTTGTTTTTGTGTTTTCGCTTGTTTTCGTGTGCTTTCGTGTTTGACAGCTTTTGTATGGTATTCAGTGTTTTTGGGTGTTATTGAATAGAACGTCTAATCGCACGATTTCGGCTGTTTTCATGTATTTTTGTGTCTTATCGAGTGCTATTGTGTATTTTTAAATAAAATGGAGGTGCTTGAACGTTTCTGTGGATTTAAGCTGGCGGTTTTAACTCCACAGCAGGTGAAAAGAACAATGAAGGTTATAGTTTCAATTTTTTTTAAATGCAAAATGGATTTTTTCATTTATTATCATGAATAAGATAAAATAATCAACCCTGAATAATTGAAACTTTCTGGATCTTCTGAATATAAAATTCGTACGATACCACTTCCAGAACTTGACCTCCATTTATTGACCTACAACAAAACGGAAACCAATCCAAAAATAATTATCAACGCCTTTCGCAGTACTACCACTCACTATCCTGAGCACGTTCCTATTTACACAGACGCATCAAAAATAGACTGTGGAATTGGATCTGCCATTATTGCGCCCATCATATGCTTAAAATACAAACTACCACCAGAATCAACAGTTCTGACAGGAGAGCTTTATGCAATATATATGGCATCAAAACAGAATGTGAAAGGAAATTTTTGATAATTACTGATTCCTTGAACTCATTACACATAATATCTAAACTATACAGTCATCATCCTATTGTCAATATGATCAAAACAGAATAATATGAATTGAAGAATAAAAGTATCGTATTCCTATGGGTTCCCTCACATGTAGGATTGGTGGGTAACGAAGAGGCCGATAAATTGGCAAGAGAATCAGCAAATGATAATAGATTAATTCCTCATTTCAGTCCATTACCAATAGACCTGAAAATCACCTACAAACACAAAATTTTGAAAAATTGGAATGATAGCCTGAAACAATTCCAGCCTCGAGAGATCAAATCTTTGTTTGGACCATGGCAAAATCATGCCTCCAATCGGTTCATGGAAGTTGTAGTGACTAGACTACGTCTAGGACATAGCAGACTCAGCCATCAGTATCTACTGTCAAAGGAGTGTCAACCGTATTGTGAAGTATGTGAGCATCCCATTACAATTAAACATATTTTGATTGAGTGTCCGCTATATAGTGTCGCAAGGTTACAGCATCACCTACCGAACAATTTAAGTGCAGTGTTCAAAGTTTAATACAGTTTTTAAAGGATTCTAAGCTTCTATACCAAATATAATTATTGTATTGTTCGACTAACCTATGTACAAAGTAATAATTCGCTGTTCCACCGCTAATAACCAATATGGTTGATGCGGAAATAAAAAAAAATAAAAAAAATTCGTACGAAAAGACTAGACTATTAAACATATTTGTTTTTAATTCGACTTGACCTCTCAGTATAATTTCAGTTCATCCACATTCTTCTTGTTTCTACCGAAACTAAGATATTTCTTATCGTTAATTCCATTTTAAGTATTTTCTCGGTCATTAGCTCTATCTATCTACCATTAAATCCCTAAAATCGACCAATTAGAACAAATTTAATTACGTCTCCTTGCACGCGTAAAACGATTCTGCTTGTATATTTTTTTGCGGTCCATTCAGAACGACTGACGACTAGGATCTGTCGTTTTATACCTAACGGTAGCCCAGATATAATACTGAACTGATGTGTATACAGTGTCACGACCGTATCCGCAGGCGATCGTTTGTTCTCATTTCGATGTTTTGTTCTGACGAGTTACAGATTTAATTATCCGCTTAGGTATTGAATAAAACGAGTATTTATATGATACTTTGAAATTACAGAGTATTTTTTTGTAAATAAATAATGTAACAATAGTGTCGTTTACCTACCCAGTCATGAAATAAACGACATTTTTAGTAGTTTGTACACTTTTATCACCCACTCTATTACTACTTTCTTTTATTGGGAAAAAAAGCAGTCGTTTTGTGTCTGCTTAATATCCAAAAAGTACATTTTACAAAACTTTATGAACAATGTTGGAGTAGGATAACACAATCAATTCGAACGGTATTGATAATTTTGCTCCAATTATTTGTAATTTGTGCTACTTTAAATTCAAGCTAGTGCAAATCTTTCAATAGAGGAGCTCAGTCTAAGGTCAGTGTTGCCAACAAAAAGTGGTTTCTCTGACAAGAATGACAGTTAAGATCTACCCTTCAAAACATAAGATTTTTGCATGTTTTTTTATCATTGCGAACATCTACTTCTACAGGGTGGGGCAATCTTCTGACATTGGAGGATTACATCGTTGTAGTGAGAGATAGAACTTTATTATTTTGTGTGAGCTAATACAGTTACTGAGGGCACCTATTGGAAATACTTTCGATTCTACAGGGTGTTCCAAAACCACGTAGCAGCACAAACTTACATTTTTTTAAATGGAACGTACTATATTTTGTTCAAGAATCGAAAAGATCTCACTGAGAGCGTTACAAAAATATAGCACTCTAATATATTATAAGGGTGTTTTACAAAGATATTGCCAATTATTAGCAAAAAAGACCTCCTCTTTAACACTCTGCAGAACAGTAAATTAAAATAAATCAACAGGTCTTTGTATTTAAATGTCATACACACATCATTGGCTGTGCTCAGTATTAATTACTTTTTTCATCTGTGGCTTCTTTAATACAGGGTGAAACAAAACGCAAATCAAGCAATATCTCAAAATTTTTAAATGAATCACTCTATAAGTCTTTTTACAATTTGTTAGTACAATTAATAAACTTTCAAACGATGTAGTAAACTTAGGGCATTAGTTAATGGAAAATCGTAGATATTTTATGATAATGGTCAAAAACAAGTATTTTACATACACAAATTAAATGGTATTAAATTTTTACCATCAACATCTTGTGAATTTAAACATTTCTAAGGCATATATTTTAATCGTAATTTTGGATGCATCTAGGTACAATATCTAATAAATGAAATAAAATGTTTGCTGATACCATAGGTACCTGGAATTACCAAAAATTTCATATTTATTCATGTTTCACTTTCAAGAATTGTTATTATGGCTTGTTTGAGAATGGGCGAAACCTCGGGCGAAACATAATCAAGTCATATTTTTGATTATATCAAGTGGGCTACTATCAAAATAGTATCTATTAATAAATTTCAAAGAAATATTGCTGTATTCTTCGTTTGTGTTTAGGAAGTTGATTCAAACACGATATTTCATCTCGCTGGATATTTGAATATGATATGGTTATAGATTATTTTTTTGTAAGACTTACTTACTTTTTCCTGAGTTACATTGAGTTCTCGACTTACAGGTCTAGTGCTTTTTGTAGGATTCAATAATGTCATCTTCCTATGCTTTATGTACATTTCGTTCTGTTCCTCCTCTATAGTCTGTTTCTTATTGTCTGACAGCACGCGAAAAGGTCACAGAAGCTTGTCAGGTAGTAAACCATAAGCGTCACCGTTCATCTAAGGAAGGAGGAAGGAGGAAGGAGTTAATATGGGCCCAAATGAAAGGTTATGTAGCTAGACATAATAAAACATTTAAAATGAAAGATGTTCGTGGACTAATGAAGTACTCATTGACAACAATAACTGAAGAGAACTGGAGAGATGCTCTGAATCATGTAATTAAAGAGGAAGAGAAAATGTGGGTTTTAGATAACCTCATAGAACAAACTATAGAACCGATAGTGATCTCTCTCGACGAGTCTTCGTATGGCCAGCGAAGAGGATGATACTATAGATTGAATTTTATATTTCCTATAAACGGTATGTTTACTTTACTTGACATACATTGTTCCCGCGTAACTCAAATGAATTATATTGGGAGAAAAAAGTGGACTGTATAAATAAAAACTTACCGATCTTCTGTTGTAGTTTTCTTTCTTTCGCTCTCACTACGCTCCAGAAACAGGGGGTTAGGGAGCAAGGATGGAAAATGGAATATCAGGAGAGAGTAATAGCAGTTGATTTGATATCCACCGAGTAAAATTTTAAAAATCTTAAATTTGCTTTGGGCGACCGTATTAAAACTAGACTACTAGACTTTGTTCCGTACTGACTGTATAGGTACTACTTTCAGTAAACTCATTAGCAATAATTCTGGGCACATTACCGTGTTGTCAAACTTATTTCTTTAATTTCTTTAATTACGAAAATAGCGTAAACATACATTAATTCATTGTCAATAAATTATGAAAATTAAACTATATTTTCTTTAATTAATTTAATTTAATAAAAATGAAAATGTAACTTGTTAATAGGCCTGAATGAACGAATCTAAATAAGCAGAATAAACTAATATTGTAATCTCCGCCACTGCCGCAATATTTATCGTTTATCTTGGATTGTTCAGTTTTATTACCATATTGTATTTTGAGCTGAAACAGGGACGTATAGATAACCAATACAGACACCTACTTGTTTTGCATTAGAATTTTAGTATTTACTTGTAAAATTCTTAGGATCACTCTGTAAAAGACAAATTTCTATTTGAATATTTAATGAGGCTACTGTGCTGTCAGACATTAAGATATAGAGTATAGAAAAAGTGCAATTTTCTCGCAAATAATTAAAAACTGACCCAAATGTTGTATGACTAGGAGTTGGACGATCAGGAAATTTCCTGTGATATTCTCTAGCAGCAGAGCTCTACCATTACCATTCCAAGACCCACAAACAAAAAAATTATGACTGCATATTCTGTGGCCTAAAATTGTTGTGGCATTTTGAACAAAAGTATCAAAATTTCAACCAAAGCTGACACAATGGTAGGTACCTAACGTAGATATAACAGAAGAAATATGTATTCGCGTTCACATAAATAACGATTTATAATGAAAATGGGTATAAAATATTAAGAAACGTCAAAAGGTTAATTTTGAAACTTTTGAGTTGTTTGTTATTTTTATTTGGTACAGTTGATACAATGTATTATTATCTGATATAAAATTTTAATCATTTACAATCAAAACACATTAGCACATACATGAGGTTTAACTTTTTAATCCATTTAATTTATTATTCATCAGAAATAAGGTCCCAATAAATTTTTTTTCTAAAATTCAGAATTGGAAAACAATTGATTCTGCGATAATACAAAGTGACAGTAAAGATGTAGTTGAATTCAGATCATCTTATAATAGGTACTCAAATTTGTCGCATATGTCATTGTCATTGGCTATTTATGTAGTTTGAAAATCACTTATTGTATTAAAAACAACTCTACAGGGTGCGGCAGATAAACGGTCAATTAGAAATATCTAGAGAATTAAAGGTATCTGAATTATGAAAATTGGCATGAAGGGGTTTTGAATAATGAGCTATTCAATGAAAATATTGCCGTAACCATTCTACTTCCGGTTATACCGGAAGTCGCACATAACTTTGTAATTTTTAATGGAAGACCCTGTATATTTTTGAATTTTAGGAATATTTACGTTATTCTGAACATTGTTTGTTGATACTTCCCTATACCTATCTTGAACCGTTTTTGAGTTGTAATGTTTATTACATATATGAAAATGACACTTTTTTACCATGTACGTAAAATTCAATATCCTCTAATGTAATTTGAATAAAAGTTTAAATTTCTCAGGAACTATTTACCACATACCGCTTTATCGTTTACACTGTGAAGTTACCTTTTTTATTATACAGTGTGCTGTCAAAATTGGAATAAAAACGGAATCCACATAATCTTCGCGTAATTCCTTTTTTTCGAATGGGACACCCTGTATGTGATTATTTATTTTAAAAGAATACGTTGTCCACTATCGATATGTATTACTATTCCCTATACCTATCTCCTGCAGTTTTCAAATAAATCAGCTTTATACATTTTTGTCACAAAAAATTAATTTATCAAGTCGCCTATGGAATATTCTGACAAATGACAGTTATTGTTAATGTTTAATATCTTGTTGTATGCCGTTGTGTGAAAGGTATAATAATAGTTGTTTGCCTTTAATTTTCTTAACAAAATAATAATGGCACATTTAGGATATACAAATGATGATTTTTTAAATTTAATTATGATTCACGGTGAGTATACCAGAATGGTATCCAGAACTTGCCGTGTGTTTGCTAAGATATATCCTGAAAAGCGTCGACCAAATCATAAATCTGTAAAACGTTCGCTACACAACTGTTCCCAGTTTGGTCAGTTTAAAAGTAAAAGAAATAAGCCCAAGACCCATGTCGATAATGAGGATTTACAAATAGATATCCTGGGATATTTTGCAGCTCATCCTTAAAAGAGTCTATAAATGTTTGGAAGTTGATGGGCAACACATTGAACATTTGTTGCATTAACAAGCTTATTATCCTTGATAGTATCTGTTTAATTGTTCAATGTTTAAGCGAGTGTTTAATTCAATAAATTAATACCACATAGCCTATAAGAAAATTGTGACAAATGTGACAAAAATGTATAAAGCTGATTTATTTGAAATAGGGAATAGTAATACATATCGGTAGTGGGCAACGTATTCTTCTAAAATTAATATTCACATACAGGGTGTCCCATTTGAAAGAAAGGAATTACGCGAAGATCGTGGATTTTTATTTCAATTTTGACAGCACCCTGTATAATAAAAAAGGTAACTTCACAGTGTAAACGATAAAGCGGTAAAAACATTACAACTCAAAAACGGTTCAAAATAGGTATAGGAAAGTATTAACAAAAAATGTTTGGAATAACGTAAATATTCCTAAAATTGAAAAATATACTGGGTCTTCCGTTAAAAATTATAAAGTTATGTGCAACTTCCGGTATAACTGGAAGTAGAATGGTGACGGCAATATTGTTATTAAATAGCTCATTATTCAAAACCCCTTCACGCCAATTTTCATATTTCAGATACCTTTAATTCTCGAGATATCTCTAATTGACCGTTTATCTGCCGCACCCTGTATACACGGTGCAATATTTAATACAAATCTCTACATTGATTTTTCCAAAGCCGGTCTAGGAATTTTTTGCTTAGATAATATCAGTCGAATGCTTGATTGAAGTGTACTGTATCATGAAGAAATTAGAAAAATCACACTATAGGCAATTAAAATGTATAGTCAATTTCACAAATCACCCTGTAAAACAATAAAGAAGAGGAGTTGACACTTTTTAGTAACCACACGATATCCTCCCTGAGGGACTCTACATAAGAAGAAGTATGTAAAGTTTCTCATGACTCACCCTGTATATTATACAAAAAAAACTCAGTTCGCGCGAGTTCAACTTGATTTTTTTTTCTATCGTTTAAAAACAAAAAGAAGTTTGTTTAACGTTTTTTATAATATACCGTGCAGGTGCTGCTACTAACAACATCCTTAATTTAGTAGATTGCATATCTAGCATCTTTATCAACATCATCATCTTCAGTTTTAATAGCGTGGGTAACTCCATGAGTATTTACAGGTGTTTTATACAAAATGCTGTTTCTGTATAAAAATGCACTTCACAACGTGCATATTATACACAATTTAGAAAGATAAAACGACTCATTTAGCATAGAAATTTTTTTCCAAATACCTTATTAAGGTAGTTAGTTCACTTGTAAAACGACTAATACAAATCCAATATTTGTGAACTTTTGTAACTTTCCTAACTTTCAAATAATCCGTAGCGTCAATTTTTCTGTCGTGTGGCATGCGTCACAGAGTATAAATCCAGCTTTATGGAGTAGTAGTAAGTAGTAGTAGTAGTAGTAGATACAAATATTCGATAATTACTTGTTTTAAATTAATTTTATTAATATTAAAAGAATTATACAATTAAAAAGATTATAATGTATAAAAATCATACCATGAATATATACTTTTTTCACAAACCACATCCTTGGCAACCATACACAATAACGGTGACGGCTAACCTAACCTAACATAATCAAAACATGCTCAAAATCACTTGTAATCTGTTCTCAAAATTCATAACGCCATTTTTGTTTGCTTCATTGTTTGAAGGTGTTCAAACGGCGATATTAATTGTATTATTTGACTAATCGATTGTGCGTTGTGGTAATATTAACTTTAAAAATATAGTGGTATAGATTATTATTCTTATAAAATGAATAAACATCACGGTGAAGTGTATTGTTCATACATAGACTGTCCAAATAAATTGAAATGAAATGAAATGAAACTGGGTATGTAATCTGCTATTAATTGCTAATGGCATATTACGAAAAAGTGAATTTTATCTTGAGTATTATGTCTAAGAATGAGGAAAGCATACTTTTCAAGATTCATCTACTTACAAAATAATAACATTCACTATTTATCAAGATTAACATTGTTTAAGAATAACAAGCCTTGTAAGTATAATGAGAGCGTTAAAATTATGTCATATTTATTTACCGAGGGTAAATAAGTCATGGGCCAATCCTGCAACTTTTAAACTGATTAATAGATTTGGTTGAAATTACATTGGGTCAATTTTGAATTATTTCACATTTTAAATCTTTGCAAATGCGACTTTGAATAAATATGAGTGTAACTATTAAAATACATCGCACCATTACTTGAAATTGAATTGTCTTTTCTTCCAATCGACTAAAATGCATTCACCTTACGTTTCGAAACGTCGCTTTTCACCGTTTGTTTGCCAGGAAATCCTGTTTAGTCAAGAATCATCAAACGAAAATTCCCGTAAAAGTGAACTTCTTGCAAAAGTATAAAAGTACATGCGTTTCACCATACGGTTATGTTTATATTCAAACATTTCATCACAATATTAAATGTTACATAAGAAAGTTTACTAATTTTTGTTTAATTTTGTTGCAGGTAAATACACACTTTTGTAAATTTTTCAAGCTGAATATTCAACGGTAAGTATTCTGACTGCATAATAGTCATTAAATATTCCCCACAGAAACCTCAATACAAGTAGGAATTATAAGTATTTGGGTATAGAAGGGTATTCCTGTGTTAAACACGAGAAAAATTCTGGTGAACAATGATAATAACAAATCTGAACTACGTAATGTTGATCATGGAGTCCCACAAGGATCTATTTTGGGCCCGTTTATATTTCTTTTATATGTAAATGACCTTCCGTTACACACAAAAGTCAATTACACTGTAATAGTAGTAAGAATTCTTTGATAGCAAATCATAATAAAACTATGCTTATGCAATTTTCTCCGAGATATTAAAAAATCTAATATTCTTACTATCAGAGACCAATGATGTACACGCATTTTAGATCACACAATTTTTGGGTATAATTTTAGATAGTAACATAAACTGGTTTTCAAATACTGGGAAAAATTTGAATAATGTGTATTATGTTATATTATAATATAGTCTTATGAAGAAGGCCACTCCAAGGTTTTCATAAAAGAAACAAAAATTATAAGATTGATTAACCATTTGGATGGCTGTGAATCCTGGATCCCTCAAAGAACGCAAAAGAGTAAAATACAAGCGGCTGAAATGAAGTATCTAAGGCGAATAAGAGGAGTAACAAAAAAAGATAAGATAGAAATACAGTAAGAGATGGACTGGAAATACAGTTAACTGGGCTGGTAAAGACATTTGCAGCTTATAGAGGAGGTTAGATTAACTAAAAGAATATGTGTGTTCAGTGATTCTTCCTGGAAAGGACAGGATGGATGATGACCTAGGAGGACAACTAAGGCAACTAAGTGCTGTAGGTGTAAAGTCACCCTCCCTATTCTACAGATATAGATGGGGAGCGAATTTCAAAATAATAAAAAGAGAGGTAGGCCCAGAAAGACTTGGGATTACACAATAGGGCAAATATTCAAGCGGAAAGAAAAAACTTGGATGGAAGCAAAAAAGCTGGCCATACTGACAAAAAGAACTGGAAAAAATCTATAAAGGAATTAAAATATCTAAAAATATCAAACTAACTTTCTAAGAACGTCACAAACTAATATTGCTTCTTCCTTATACACATTGACTTTAGAAATAGTATACACTACTACCACATTTTTAACTGAATATCATGCCGCCCCGTGAGAGCCTCAGTGAGAGATAGAATTATATACTCACCCTGTATGTACAGAACAATTTAAGACCATGACTAACCTTTCGGCTGCCGTATACCGAAAAGTCCTATGAGTGTATAATGTTGCTTTTTCATCTATTAAGAATTTCGCTATTTATTTTAACAACTCTCTCGGATGTAAGTAGGCGCCGGCCGAGCACATTGATGAGATATTGCACTCAAAACGGCGCCCCCAGAGAGATCTGCGATTAAGAAAAAAACTCTAAGAATGAGGTATAGACGCGATTCTTTAGCGTGACGTCAGCGTGAAGTATGTTGAAGATATATTGTGATCCAGATGGTTTAATGAAAAACTGAATTTGTTCAGGCATGTGCTTTGTGAATTATGGTAAAATAATTCATACGGGAGTGGTGTGAGAAATACGATGGAGATTTAATCTGAAAAGAAGTTTTCCACATAGGACTGGAAGAGTTACAATTTTGTATTTTTTAAAATATTGAACCTCGATTAGACCTTTTTGAAGATAGATTCAAAGAGGTGCGAACCACATGACTGTTAAAGTGTAAATCGCTCTTGTATTTCATGGTTTAACTAGTTATTTCATAGAATAACGATCTGGAGCCCGTTAAAGTGTAAAATAATCCTTATCATATATCTCGCACGACAAATACATTTACCTTCCACCCCTACTGGATTTATGAACTATTCCAGGCTATAGGCAAAGAACTTGTTCGTGTAAAACCCATTGTGTCTACAAAAAATGTTTTTGTTTTAGAAGTAATGTTCTTTGTAATTCCAAGTGTCATTTTAATAATCCTTGTTGTAATAAATGTTTTATGGTACGTTTCCATAAATACCATTTTCACGCTGCATAAATTAGATAAATTGCTTCTTTTTCATTTTAATTGTCTATCATTAGCATAATTTCATTTTAGATAAATTGTTTATTTTACACTTCAACTGTCTCTCATTAGTTAATTTATAGAATACCTAGTTATTTCATAGAATAACTAGTTAAAGTGTCAAATTAATAACAT
>CAJUYH010005515.1:0-22992 GCA_910591685.1 Galerucella tenella | reverse complement strand
ATATATATATATATATATAGCTGAATATAACCTCATTCCATATTTCATAATTTTCTCGTTTCATTTTCAAAAGCATGCAAAAAATAAACAAAATAAACATCATGTAATTATTAAATATTTCTGTTCATTCATTTGTAGTTATATTTGCTTCATTAAAAAATTTTCATATACTATTTATCTAATGTAGCTATATATATAGATATATACCTATAAACATGTTGAGCAGTAATATATTTTATTTATTCATTTTTTTTTCCTTTCTCTTTTTCTGTTTTTCAAACAATTCAATGTTTTATTGTAATTCATTTCACGTATTGTATCTCGTTAACGCGCTAATTACTTTGGACGAGCGTTCGCGGGAGCTCTGCTGCTCGCAGTGGAAAGACAAGACCATTAGGAACGTTGAATCACGAGTGAAATATAACGGACAACAGTGGAGAAAAAGAAAAGAAGAAGGGATAGAGAGAAAGAAATTGAAAGAATGAAAGAGAGATAGTGAGCGATAGAAAGGGGGTTGCAGGGAATGAAACGAAGATAGAGAGAAATGAGAAAAGAATTTTGATTACCACGACGTTGAGTGAGAAAACAAACGATGGACGTCTCGATTAGTACAACCACTTTAATTTTTTCATTCTTCTCGCTCTCTCTCTCGCTCTCCCTCGCTCTCTCGCCGCTTCAAGGCTTTTCAAACAAATAATATGAAAAGATAAATAATAATGGAAAAATTAATTTTCGTCATTTTGATTAGTCTAAAATAATTTAGAATATATATAAAAGTTTATTAATTTTTTTTTTTTTTCAAGTACATATATAAATTATTTGAAGAGAAATTAGAGAGTGTGACATACATAGCACCGTTGAAAATATGTTGTTTGAGATATAATTAATGTTGGATGAAAAAAAAAAAAAAATAAAAAAATAAAAAAAGGAAGAAAGAAAGAAAGGAAGAATAAAATAAATATAGAGTTGAAAGAGTTAAGGAGAGAGAAAGATATTTTTATATATTATATTGAAGGAGAATTATTTTATGAGTTATAGTTACACGGACTGTATATATACATATGGTTTCCGCCATGATGACGTTGCGCAATCTCGCGCAAAAACGTACTCGTCATTATTCAATTACGTTACGTGGCATGACGAAATCGCCTCGCTATTGAATAATTACAATCTCGATGTGAAACAAGTCTTGAAAGTTTTTTTTTTCTTTCTTTTTTTATTTATTTTTTCTCCATTTATTTTTATCATCCTTCATCTTCTTTATACTTTTATTTTTCCCTCCCTTCTTTGTTCTGTTCAAACTCATACATAAAAATACATGTCTATATACATTCGAAATTTCTACTGTGTAATGTATTGTCAAATAAACAAAAAAAAATATATATATATATGTGTGTAACTTCCGCAAGGTATGAATGAAATGAGATATATTTACGAAAAAATAAAGTAGAAAAAATGAAGAAGAAAAAGGAGAAAAATTCACGTGAGAAAATGTGGATTAATGAATTGTGTTAGATATATTATTAATAATAATAATAATAATAATAATAGAAGATAATAATGACAATAAAAATAACTCATGAACGAGATATAACAAAGAGGGAAGTGAAGATGATATCTGAATACGTAATGTTTTTAAATTGGCGAGTAGAATTTCAATTCAAGTTAAAAATAAAAGTCGAATTACATTATAGTGTCACGGAATGTATAATGAAATGAAGATGAGTAGAAATAGGAGGGGGGAGAGAGAGAGCGCAGGGAAGAGTGAGAGGAACAGGGATGGAGTGAAGGACCAGATATTAATGTAAGATATGAAAGTTCCAAAAGTTGGAGAATAAGTCATCTCAACTCTGGCTCTAACAGAATAGCGAACAGTCAAATTGCATTAAAATATCATTTTGCCCGTTGGCAAGACTGCTATGAATATAATATTTATGTAGATAGTCATTGACACAGTGAGGGAATAAAAGCAGAGAAGGAGAAGAAAAAAAAAATTGCTAAAATAAAATTTCATTTGTATTGTTGTTTTCAATGATTTCAAAAAATAGAGAGACAATATGTAAAATTATGGTGAGCTTTGTATTAAGGCGATTTGAAATCGTCAAGATACATCAAGGTCATTCAGAGGCTCAAATCCAAAGTGGTTTTAATACTATTGTTTTCACTGCATAATAAAAAGTACGAAATCAATAGAAAAAATATTGTAAAGATTGAAAATTGAACATAAATATAATTGTTGTGTGCAAGATTTATTATTTAGAATCATTTTTGTTATTCAAATTTAATAAAAAAAAAACATGAATTTCCAATTGTATGTATGCATGCAGCATTTATATATTTATTTATAAATGTACATAATTTTTAATAGCATAATTGAATCAGTATTGTAGACATTTTTGATTTAACTGAATTTGAATGACGAAAGCCACAATAATAAAAATGATGATGATGATGATGATGATGATATAGAAGATGTAGAAGAGAAAAGAAGATGAATTCGTCTGACACACTCATCATTTACGATTGCCTTGAACAATAATAACCATGATCCAACATTATTACCCATTCGCATGCGCAATCTAACGATGTCTCCAACTCTATACTGACAGTGATTATTCTTCAAGCGGATATATACTTGACTACATTCAAATTAAATTGAAAATCGACTTATATAGATCGTAATATATTTCCTCATGTCATTGATTTTCCAGCAAAACTCGAAAAAAATTATTTTCAAATTATTTTCATACAATTTTCACAATATTTATATTAAAAACAATATAAATTAACAAGAAAAATAATTAAATGTCAGTTAATTAATTAAATATTGTAAATAATATTTTCAATGCAATCAAAAATAAATAAGTATGCAATATTTATTGAATATATTTACAAAGTCAATATGAGAAAACGAAAATTTCTTTTTCTCCGCGACTTTTTTATTTATTTTTTTATTGCATGACAGGTGTGAGATTGCTAGAATGCACCGGTATATGAAGGAATTGATTTAAAAACGATGTGTGTTATATATGGTGTTTCTCTTGACAGCTGCATATGTCACGTAACCATCAGGGCATATCGTCAATTGAACTGGCAATGTAAACTAATGCAATTATATTTTGCATAGTCTGTAAATACGCGGAATTATTGCAATTCAATTTAAACAAAAATATGTAACTAAATATATATGCAGAGTAGAATATCAAAATTTTCATACAAAGTTAAATTGCATAAAATGATATTGAGTGTATTTATAATTTGATAGAATTTTTTTAAATTAATATTTTCAATAAAATTAATACGTGCAAAAATTATTTATTGAAAGCTGAATAAATTAAATCAATGCAATAATTGAAATTATTTTCTACCTGACATCTACATAAACAAATATTTATAGATATAAATGATAAAAATAAAACTTTATTTCTTACATTAATTCAATACTAACTCAAATAGTGATAGTTTTCGTACTTCTTCATTTTCT
The DNA here is from genome assembly GCA_910591685.1 of Galerucella tenella. Taxonomy (NCBI): domain Eukaryota; kingdom Metazoa; phylum Arthropoda; class Insecta; order Coleoptera; family Chrysomelidae; genus Galerucella; species Galerucella tenella. The sequence continues at coordinate 19,508 of CAJUYH010005515.1, read as the reverse complement.
TTTCTTTTTATTTCATTATTTTTTTTCTCATTCTTTTCTTACTATTTTTTTATTGCCTAACGGCAATTTTATTTCGGGTCAAGGTGACCACCGCGAGTCATGTTTTAACGATTACCCCGTTACTCTCTATTGATTATACTTATGTATAGTAGTTGAAGAAAGATATTTTGGAAAGTCGTTTTGTCCCAAATTCAATCATTGAATAGTATTAAAATGAAAAATAAAATGAAATGATGACAATAAAAAATAACGATAGTGAATTAAAGTTATTATTAATCATAATATGATTTAATACTCGCAATATTTAATATTTCACTAAAAATCTATTTCTATTACATCATTTATAGGTACATGAATCATTGAGATTAATTTCCATTTTGAGTTACGGACGATAATAATAAATGATTGATGTTCATCAACACATACACAGTCACACCTACACACGTGCGCATTTATATATATATATCTACACTTCCATTAAGAAATTCTGAAAATTGTTTTCACAATTAAAAATTATGAATGTTCCAATTTACTTTGTCCAAACTCCACTTTATCAATTCAATAGCAATAAAATTCTATACATACATAAATTTATCATTTACATGTTTAATTACATAATAATTAAATCGTATAAGATTAAAATCATGATTTATTAACAATAAACATTGCCTACAATTTATATACGTAATAAAAAAAAAAGACTTTTCTTCGTAAAATGGAAATTCATGATATAATTATTACTACGCTAACTATATACAATACATGACTACATATATATATATATATATATATATATGCATGTATTAATACATTCTGGTGGGTTCATGCATATGCAATCAGAAAAGAATATTGGGTGTTTTTTTTTTATTTGGGTTTTTGACTTGGACACCTGTTAAATCCACGGAGATCTCATATACCTACTTGGCAGATTATAAATCCCGTTTCATATCACCTTTTAGTTGCTATACAACACGTGAATACCTATATATATATGTTCTCGCATGTGCCCATGAACTTGAGGAATAAAAAATAATAAACGACATGACGTCCTGCAATTTTTTTTTCTCGTTATTCAACTTTAAAATTGCTCGAGTAATTTTCTTACATCAGTAAAAAATAACGATTCGTTATTTTAATCAACCTATTGGTTTACATCCAAGAGTTAAATAAATAAAATAACAATAAAAAAAAAAAAAAAAGGAGAGTGGAAGAAAAAAATAAATAAAATTATGCACGTGCGGCGATATATGGATATTGCATTATATACAGCCGTAGTTGTTTGGCGATTGAATGTAGGAAAGAAAAAGTAAAAAAATAGAAAATAAATAGATAAATAAATGAAATGTTGCTGATGTATATGTTGAGTCGAGGTCAACAGGATTGAAATTAATGTCGATTGCTCGACGACAGCCCGTCACACTATTACTCGGAATAGATTAGATGAAGTAAACTCATGTGTGCATAAAGCAATTAACTACTTTACATTGATATACATGTAAATCTAAATAAGTAATTTTTCCTCATTAAAAACAAATAAAAAATAATGAATAAAAAAATAATCAATATTCATTTGAATAGTGATCTTTTTGCTTCTTTCTTTTTTCTTGCTGACATCGAATCAAGTACAACTTGAATAATGATTAATAATAATAATAATAATAATAATAATAAAAAATTATCATCAGAAATTTGATTGAATCGTTCATAAAGAATTTAATTGCAATTAATTTTTGATACAGGCACCGTTGCCAGTGAAATATTATATTGCAATTTGTACGATGAATATTAATGGTCTTGATGTATCAACCGACAAATTAATAATAATACTGCCACACACACACACACACACACATATATATATATATATATAGAATCTTGGTAGCTGTATTTGCACAGCCAACTAATGACGCAAAATAAAGTAACAATTTGTATCGTTGATATGTCACTTTATGCGCCCATTTTCTCCAACAAAATGGAGAACTTTCCAAAGGCTTATATATTTATTCAACTTATTCTCCTCTCTATTATTTCCTTCTTTTTTCTATATCTGTCTTCTGTCCGTTTTTTGTCCCGTAACATTTCTCATCTCAATTGCAATCCATCCACCAATTTAATGTCTACATTTTGATGGATACAAATTGATGATTGTCATATTTGTACAAGCTCTATCGTGAAATGGTTGACAAATACCATCGAACATGTTTCTAATTATCTCGGTTCCAATATTAATCTGCCAGTATAATGTAATAATAATAATAATAATAATAATAATAATAATAATTCTATCGATTATCATTAAAATTTTATTTGAAGGAAGTTTATCTTTTTTTATTAAAAGAATTTGATCTGACATTCTGTTGCTCCATTTTATTTTAATAAACATGTAAATAGATTTAATTTCATTTTATAATTCAATATTGATAGGTATTATCAGATTGTTTGTGACAAAAGTCGATTATTTGTGCTCTTGTCATATGAAACAAAGAAGTTAAAGATGAAAGCTTCCACCACATAGCAGTTTCAGCAAATATCGACCTTTACCAAATGGCAATAATACAAATAAATGGAGGATGATGGTTATATAGAAAGGAGGAGTTCGGTGAGTATATAGGGGTATACAGAAAGGAAAATACCAGTTATTTCCGGTGCTATCGATAAACGCCAACTAAAGTGGTATACAAATCTTCGTATCGACTTTTATATAACCACTGAGTTATTTGTAGAAAATACAAATAAAAAGGAAAATAAAACATTTATATCATATATGTATGTGGATTTATAATGACTGTCAATAAATTATGAAATGTATTTAATCGTTTTGACTATATATCAAAAATAATATATATCAAGATAAAAATGCTAAGTGAATAGAAATACGTTGGTAATTGGACGACTTGTACGATATTGTATATGTCAGTTATAAAATGCACGAAAATTTTTATTAAATCGTATTTTCGTTTGCGAGACAAATCTGACAACGTAATGAGGAATTAAAATGATAGAAAATTAATTGATGAATATAATGAAAATAATATTGAGTAAATAGTTTTGTTCCAATGCAATTGTGAAGGAAAAAAATTGTAACAGGTGCTGTTGTGTGTTGCATTCTTTCTCTTTGTTTTCACTCGCTCGCTTCCTCTCTACTTCTCCGTTTCCCATTTTAAAAGTCTTTATGAGAGAAGTCTTTAGAGGTCGTTCAACTCCCAATACAAATACAAAACGATCCTTATGGATGGTTTGAACGTCGCCCTTCATGTCGATGGAATTAAAAAAGTTTTGTTTTACTGACGTACTTAACTCTCATTCTTCCGACACATTAATATACGTGTATGTTTATAGACCGTGATAGAGATGGGCGAGACAGAGAGAAATAGGGAGAAGAAAAGTGAGTGAAACGAAGAAGAAGAGGCTACAAAGACATTCTATTGTAACCCATTGATTCAGAATAGAAAGGGTCTACATTGAAATATATAGATAAGAGAACAAATGATTTAAAGTCAACACAAAATGTTGACAATGAAACAAGTTTTAATTGTTATGGAGTATGACACAGTTATTATTATTGCAGGAGAAAATTTCAATTAAATTAAATTGAACGTATAAATATTTATTATATGTTTATATAAAATATGAGAAAGTTTTTATTTTCATGCTTGTGAATTTTTAATTTATTATTTTTCATTCCTTTTTTTTTTTCTTTATTCAATTTGCTTGATAAATTATTAATATATGTATAGGATGTGTGCGTCACACATTTTACACAAACTTCAACACTCGGTGTTTGTACGTGAATTCATTAACAGTATTTTCATTTTATATCTTTCCTAAGACTTCTGATAAATATTGACTTTTCAAACTTGCAGGTTCGCAAGTTTACACATTTGATAAATCATTCGCAAGAGGTTTATCGATGTTTAAACAAAAAAAAATTATAATCAAACAATACTTCCTCTCCCGATTTTCTTTTTTTTTTTTTTTTGATTTTTACATGAGATAAAAATAATTTTTCATTTGAGTTACTGACTGAATTTAGTTAAAATTAAAGAGATATAATTTTTTATTAGTTACAGCGATTATTCATCACGCAATATTCACTTGCTGAACTGCAATAAATTAATAAACATTATTACAGTTACATTAATCAAATTTATATATACATATATGTATTAAAAAATTCAAACTTTACTCTCGACTTTCGTGAGTAGCTATAAACAAGATATATGTAGCGATAGATTGAGAGTGAATATATCTTCAAACATAAAGATATATATATATATATATATATATTTGTACGCATGTATATATTCACGTGAAAGTTTTAGTAGCGAAAACTTTGCGCAGTTTATTCCCATTATAAATACTTGATAAGAATGAAGCTCGTTAAAGAAAAGTTCAGAGAGTAAAAATAAAATGTCAAGACCGCCGTTCCTCTCTTCGCATACAGGCCAAGTTAATCAAAATAACTTTCTTTCACACAATTTTCCATTTTATTTCTGCATCATATACCAAATTATATATATATATATATATATATATATATATATACATTTATATTTATAAGGTGAAAATACCCAACTATCGACTTTTGCTATTGTAAAACAAAAAACAAAACGAAAGAGAAAAAAGAAAGAAAGGAAGAAAAATTCTCTCATAATATATATTTCCTTACCGGCAGGGTTGAAATTTAAAATGAAATTCTTGTCTCATAAATTTTTCACTTAGTATATATACATTTTACTGAAATGAAAAAAGAAAAAAAATTGACTTTACTAATGGTATAAAATTCATATCACCGAAAAAATATATTTCATTCAATCAAAAAAAAAAAAAAAAAAGTGAGAGAAACGGAAAATAAACAGACAAGAAAAAGTGTAAAAGTTACAAATATATTTTCTGCAAATTGCCATGACCATAATCGGAAGTGAGTTAGTGGTATATGAATGACTAAGGACATGAGGGAAACGATGAAATTTACCCCGCATATACACACACACACACACACACACATACACACATGTTTTCTCATGGGTCAAGAAAGTGCGGGTGGAATAAGGTGAAAGAGAGAATTCTTTCTCTGAGAGACAGGGTGAGAGAGGGTGAAGGAGTGAGAGAATAAGGGGGGGGGGGGAGGAGAAAGGTCCTGTCCTCCATCACGATTTTTCCATTATTCCACGAAGCTGGGCTTCAATCTGATCGGGGGCTGTGTATGTGTGTGTATACGTCTGTGTGTATATACGCGTGCATGGACGCGCACACTCGCGTCTACGTCAAGGTAATATTTTAGCGTAGTTATTACCGAGTTATTCTGGAATTGATGGCCGCCGCGTAAATCATGCCGTCAGAATTGATGTACGGACGTAGGTACTCTGGACTCCCTATTTTTTTTTTTTTTCTTTTTTTCTTGCCACTCGTCATACCTTGTCCCTTCTCCACCTCTCCTCATCGCCCTCACTTCCACCATTTATCCACTACTTTTTTCCCCCACCAATAACATACCCCTTATTTCATTTTATCAATCCCCCTCCCTTCAATGTGTGTATAGCAACCATGGGCCAAGGACGATGCATATAGTTTTTTGTTTTTTTTTTTTCCCCCTGTTCAACAAGATATTTATGTACCGAGATATAAGTCTGCATTACATTCACACAGATACAGATGACTAAACAGATATATAAATACACAAATACCCACGCACAAGAAGAATATATCGGATGAAACTGGCGCACGAGTCAAGTACCGGGAAGGAATTGAAAGAAGCTGAAGAGGAAAATGAGCGAAAGTAGTGGAGAAAAATAAAAGAAAGAAATAAAGATGGTAAGAAAAAAAGTGTATATATATATATATATATATATATGATAATAATAAAGGAAACGACACGAATATAAATGAAATAAAGAGAGAATTAGTTGAAACAAAGTTTTCTAAGGGAAAAAAAAAATATAATAGTATTAAAGATGTTTCATCAACGACTAATTGAAACTGTATATGTATGAATGTATGTTTATATATAAATACTTTTGTTGAATAGTCTCACTCGACCTGGCTTATTTATATTTCTTGTTATATTTTATATGTGAATATAAAAAACACCAAGATATTTTCTTTTCTTTTGTCTTTTATTTTTTTATTTCTGAGATTTCTCTCCGGTTGAAATAATGAGTTTATAATTTTACAAGAGTCTTGTGGGATATCCTTTTTGAAATGAAGTCTGCATAATGAACTCTATATTAAATGATCTTAAGAAAAGAAATGGAGGAGGAGTGAGACAGCGAGAAGTCAAAGAACAAATTATAATAATAAAAGAGGGAATGAGTGTTGTTGAATAGGTAAATAAGAAATAAAAATAAAGTGAACTAAAGAGTTTATATGGATATAATAAAAGAGTATGAATAAATATTATTGAAAAATAATAAAAATTGAAATTGAAATATTTATAAGCCCTTCAATCTTTCGATTGAATTAGTCGAGATATTGTAATATGTTTCCGACTGGATTGACAAGAATGTTGAATTATAAATTCATGTATCCATATCTATGTATATTTATGTATATGTATATGTGAAAATATCTAAATATATTCTCGAGAAATTCCATCGTCGTATGGTGGAATTTTTTAATTTATGATCAACAAATATTCTGGTGAGAGAGTTCATTTCTTTTATATTGTATAGTAAACATACATGTAGTTGAGAACACGATAGAAACCAAATGTTGCTATATATATATATATATATATATATATTTGTTTTTATTTAAAATTTCAAGTGTAAATATGGGCGTGATCATCTATCAAGTTTTTTTTTTGTTTTTTTTTTTTTGCTACTTTTTTATCTTTTTCTTTCGTCTCCACTGTAATTTATTTCTATAAACGTGTTTGAGGATCGTCGAAATTTAATAAATTTGTTCAATGAGGAAGTTGGAAATTGATCAAATGAAACTATTAAACAATTGGCGAGTGGAAGAAAAAAAAAATAAAAAAGGGAAAGAAACGCAAAATTAATATTCGTGTGGATTAAACAAATAGATGGAAAATTTTGCAATCACTGGACAAATTGTTGAAAACTTTTAGCGATAATTTCAAACTTATTTCTGGGAAATTGTTAAATGTAATATTTCCGTAGTATAAATTTCTGTACTATAGATAATTATTCATGAATAATTTTCAACAATCCTGAATTCAATAATTTCAAACAATTCAAAATAAATTCAAAACTAATTGCTACAATTGCTACTTGAACATAATCGACAATGAAAACAATCAAGTAAAAAAATATTCAATCGTTGCCAGCAATTGCACAAACATTGCGTATAATTTTTTTTTTAATTCTCTTTTATTTTTGTCTTTTGCCCCTCTTGTATTTTTCACGATATCAAAACTGAAATGAAGCACTTGCAATTTTACTTCCACATTCAATTACCACTTTTCCCCACTTACCTGGGCAATTGTTTCAAGCTACTTTGCCTAATCGGCGTGGCGTCATAATTCCCGAAGAAAACTTTGACAATTCCATAGACCATTAAAGCAGATGGCACACGTGCTCAAGTGCTCTATACTGTTTCGGTATAAACCCACAGAATAGTGAAAACGACAACTATATATGATAATGATCTTCATGCACATCTGAAAACTATTTCAGCACACAACACCAATTTCCAATGTCTATATTAAATATACATATACATATACACATATATACATATGTGAATTCGACAATTCCAACATTGTACACATATATAGTAATAATAGTCATTTGAATTTGCCCCAGCAACATCTCTCCGCATGTCAACTAACATTTTATCGACCCAAACAGTCTATGTATGCATTTACTTCAGGCCATTGTAGCTTAAATCGAAGACACAAGAGGGCACCACTGAGAATGGAATTGCAAAAAAGCTAAAGCACACTAGGGAGCTCACCAATGCTATTATTGAGTTATATACAAAGTTGTGCAATGTAAAAACAATAAATCAAAAATTTAATAATAATCCATTTGTAAAATGACATCAAAAATTTCTCCGATGTCAAATCAATCGTTTTCTTTTTTTAATCTTCTGTTGCTATTATTATTAGTATTATTATTGATTTCATGGTAATATTTATTTTGCATATTGCTGTTTATTCTATAAATATATGGAAAATGAATATAACCATTGGATATTTACTTTTGTGTATGTCCAATGAATATAAAAATAATTCTGTGTATAAAATTACATCACGACATTAATTATGAATGTAGATCGACCAATCTACACAATATACTCAAATATATATATATGCATATACGGATAAATGTGAATTGTAAAAAAATTTAAATACTGTAATTATCGTCATGATCATTATTTACTGATTGACGTTGGATAGAATTAATGAACAAGATCAAGAATAATTCTATAAATGTAATATTATTGATACTTCAATCGTACATTTGTAATAAAAAAAAAATACATATATATATATATATATATTTTTTTTTTTACATTTAATGTTTAATGTTTATGGTTTATTCTTTCGATTTTTCTTCCACTTGACTGGAGCGTCAATTGATGGATATTATCTTTGGCTGAATTAAAGGTGTGAGGAATACGAGCATGAGGGAGAGCGGGAAAGAGAGAGGAAGATATGTAGGCAAGATTGGTAAGATAGTAATACACACACACACACACACACACACGCATTAGTACAAAGCAACATATGAATATTGTACGACGAAAAAAAATAAAAAAAAAAAAAGTGGATGAAATAAATAAAAAATAACATTGCGAGAAAAAATGTGTTAGAGTGAGTGCTTGAAGTGTGACAGGTAAAATATATGAAGGGGGGGAAAAACGAAGAAGGGTCGCAAGAGAACAAAAACAAGAAGATAGTGGTGGAGATAGATTCAATCGTAAACAGCCTATATATTTACTTTATATATAATAGAGAAAAGGACTTTTTAATTCCAATAAAGAGTTCATTCAACCCGTCTCGTGGTGGTGCAAACATCCACTAAACCCCTGGAGGTATCATATAGCGTTAAATTTATTTTCCCCACTATCCTATATATACTCGTCACCGTAATACTAGTAGTGAAAATAATAATAATAACTATCAATGATTCTCCCATTCGCAATTATTAACTTGCAATTAAACGAAAGTCATGATTGAGGTAAAAAAAAAAAAAAATTCTTTATAACTATTCTACACAATATAGATAGAGAATTATAAATTATGAAAATACATATATTTATAAAGTATTCTTATTTTATACTTGATGAATATACGTGTGCAGAAAGTGAAAACAGAAAGAAAAGCAAATCAAAACTAAAAAAATACACGTTTCAATCTTTTATACGAAGAAAATGATATATGGAATGATAAAACAGAGTTAAAGTGTCTTTTATAAAAAAAAAAAGAGAAAAGAAAAAAAAAGGAGTGTAACATCCCTATCTATCTATCTGCATATATATATATATATCTATATGTATAGCGTTGGGGCTGGATTTTCCCTTCAAGATGGAATAGCCTCGGGTGGACGTCGTCGGGGCGTCGGGTCACATCGGCGGTGAGAAAGAGACTCAATCCCAGAAGAGGGTTAGACTGAGTGGGTGAATGAGTAAGTGAGAAAGAAAATGAAAGAGACAGAGAATGAAGTTGAAGCAACAAGTGGGGTCTGGACTCGACCACGGACCACGTTCTAGACAGAAGAGTGGCTCGACGTTTCCTTGGTAGCTTTCATGTAGCCCATTTCCTTCCTCAGTTTCATCCGCATTTACCCACTCTATTTCTCTCTCACTCTCCATCTTTGTCATTTTCACCCTTGCTCTTTCACCCAACTCTATCGTACAGCCACGTGAATCTAGTAACGGGCCATATCCAACACCGAATTGCACAAGCGACAACACGGATATCACCGAGTTTCCTCCCATCACTTTTTTTCTCTCTTTCACACTACCCTCTCTCTCGCCCATACTTCTGATGCACTTCATGTAGTGCACTAGTTTCATCTCATTGCATTCAAGTGGATTTTGTTCACCGAAAAAGAACAAATAAATAGAAAAAACAGAGCAGAAGAGATATAGGCAAAGTATGGTGAGGAATAAAATCATTAAAACGAAAATAGAAAAAAAAAAAGAAAAAAAAAGTAGATTATAAGGAAAGAAAAAAAAATTGAATTTAAGATATGGTGGCGTTTGTTAGTATTTTGTAGGTGTGGTTCAATACGTGCATGTATAGAAACAAACGAAAAGACAAAGAGAAAGATAGAATCTGATAAATGACATCGTTGTCGTGGGTTTTGTGGTGGTTGTCCAATAAGACAACTTTGGACCCAACATTCAGTAGCATGATTGCCAATGCAAATATATGCCCCATTCGTGCTTTCACTTCCCTGAATTCTACTGCATATGTGTATATATAGATGTATATAATGGTACAAACAACAGTAGTTGTGTACTTCTTTGTTTGTTTTTTTTATTTCTCATCTTTTACTTCGTCTACTTATTCTTCTTCCTCTTTTTCAATGGTTTTTTTCCCACTGTTTTTTCGTCTTCATTTTTTATTCCCTTCACCTTCTTCCAATCCGCCCTTTTACAATGTGCCGACATTTTTTTACACGTTGAAATTCTCCCTTTATTCCGTCCACCTACAGCACCGGAGATGGATGCATTGAATTTATTCCACTGGCAACTTTTCAACAGCAAAAGATATCCAGTCGAGATTTCGCTTTTGTATATTTTAAATTTCGTATTTTATTAATACTTATTTTTCTGTTTTATGTTTATTCAGTCATTGTGTTTGCTACATAATAAATTTTTGATCAAGAAGAAAACAAAGTAAGAAGTTGCTATTATAATTTGCAAGAAGTATTACTGTACAACGTAGTAGTTTCGTGACTAACTTTTCATTAAAGAGACTGTCATAAATACATAAATATTTACAGTGTGATAAAGGAATTAAATAAATTTCCATTACATAGCTGTATTTAATTTTATTCGGAAGAAAATGAGTAGTATTATATATAAATTATTCAAATGAGAGTAATTTCTCAAAAAATATTTTATTGAGAATAGTGACATTGGAACCGGCCGTATTAAATCGTTTCCATTTATTTTCACCGAGTATGAAAGTTGATGTTATTTCAACATTTAGGTTGCCGAATTAATTTAAAAATAATTCTCGCAGTATTTAATGCAGAGTTACTGTTTAAAAATACAAAAACATGATTCATTTTAATATAATTAAAAATAAATTTTTATTATTATTTATTTTCTTTTCTCTTTTCATGGCTCTCAATGGGGCAATGTTTTTTCACAGATGCAATTACATTGCGCGCCACGTGGTGTTTAAGAGCAACCAATAAACACATAGTGCGACACCGCCCATATATTCAATTACGAAAGTAAGTCTCATTCTGTCTATCTTAATAGCTCACATGAAAATAAATGGGGCAGTATAAATTGAATTTGAAATGTTTGCTAGGGTCCCTCAGACTATTAACAATACAGTTATACACACACACACACACACACACATATATATATATTGAATCATTGAGTCATCGTAAACAAAGAAATTATTTTAAAAATCAAATGATTAGTTTTATTGTTATTGTTAATTTTTTTTAAGTTGGCATTTTCATTATCGAAATTTAAATATAAATATGACATTTGTGATTTTTTTAAATACTTCAACAGGAAATATTTATTTTATTATGAGATTCTTCATATAAAACGCGAACTTTTACATAAAACACAGTGAAATATGTTATATGTGAAACTAATAAACAATAACTAATCAGAATCTCGTATAAACGATAACAGTCGAGATAATTTTATTCCATATCTTGTTCGGAATTTGGGAATAATTTACATTATAGGTATAAGTTTGCATTCAATTTCGTAAAATAGTCGAATTTAGTAAAATGGCGTCATAAAAATTACGTCGTGAAATTCTCTGTTATTCCGAAAAACTTTGACGATATGAGCTGGCAAACAACAACCACTTCAAGCCTAAATTAGCCTTGGATAATCATCACTGAATATATTTAGCATAGATAAAAAAGAAAATTGTATTAGCATCAATCTGCATTGTAAAAAAAGTAGTAACTAAAGTTATTAACTTAAAAGTATACATAATTTAAGATAAAACATCGTTGGAATATCAGAAATATACTCCAGAAAGAATTATTTTTCAAGAATAAATTAAAAAACAAAAATAAAGGTATAAACAGAAAATTACATTTGCGTTAAATTCATCGTAATTTGTGTAGAAATTCTTCTTGGTTAATATATATAATATATAACTATATAACCAATAGCACCAGTGCAAATTGTTTATAGTTTATGTCGTTTGCTAATAGTTCTTTCATTATTTCATTATTTTTACAAAAAGAATACGGGTGTTATTTTGGATTTAGTATAATACTGCTGAGCATTAAAGAAAAATAAAAAGTAACGACTGGTAATTTGTTAGTGAATCAACAGCTGAGATGCACATAAATGGTGGGGTAACGATGGAAGCAAAAAAATCAAAGTACATAAGAAGAAGAATAAAACAGATAAGAAAATGAGAGAAACTCGCCCAACAATTTTTTTTTTGTATTGGTTTTGTTTCATTTATTATTCTTCTTTGTTTTTTCGTTTTCGTTTTTCACATTGCACACAACACGTTTGTGATTCACAGTCGTAAAAGATTGAATAAGCCAGTTCGTTATATTCTTTTGTGAGCAGTGTCGACGGAAACAAATTGGAAAACGGTGCTCCATATTGGATAAGCAGCGATTATATATATTTCACTAAATATTTTTTTATCATTTATTTCAAACATTATATATTCGAATATCGTTACAATTTTTCAACAATATCTCTTGTCACAGCATTATTTTACATAATAAACGTTCAATATTTGATTTATTATATTTATTAAATTAAAATGACTTTGACAAATTAAATGAAAAATGTTTTGATACCTCGGCAATTTTGAAAAAATTATCATTATTCGATCGTATGAAATGAAACTGTGAAACTCATACCACTTTATTAATCCAGACAACAATTAATTATGCAATAATTCACAAACGGTTCATCGTTCATTTATGTCAGAGATTTAATGTATTAATATTCATGATTAAATTTATATTTATTGTATCGTTAAAATAAAATTCAATTTATATTCATAAATGATATTTATGTGTATATTTATGTTCAGATAGATAGTGGTATTTATTTCTATTCCCAGTTAAATTTCACCATATTATTTACAGTATTACTTGCAACATCATATCAATAACCATTGCGAAATAATAAAGTCATAATACACCGAACAAGACAATGCAATTAATGCGAGAAATGATGTAAAATTCTTTTGCGGTTAATGCAATATAATATTCTAATGGAGTATATATTAGTGATATAAGTAGTAGTGGACGTACCAGTACTAGTAGTAGTATTAAAATAGAAGTAGTATTCTATTGAAATAACGGGGCAAGTTTAAATGGGTTAATGCGTGAGATTTGAAATCGTTCAGTGTTTGAATATTAAAACAATAAAAAAATGCTATTTGCATCAGTGAAGAGTTCGTGACTCTTTTATAGCCACAAAATAATACCTTTGTATTATAATAATAAGGAAAAAAAACTAAGGCAAAAAAAAAACAATTTTATAATGTGTATTCGAATTAAAAATAATTTTTTCCCATCGCATTTTATTTTATATCGATTCATTCTATTCATGTTGAAGAAATTTAATTATTTTTAAGACAATTGTTTTGATTAAATATTAATTTCTTTTTGTTGTATGAAAACTAAATTATTACTCTATTGACACGAGATATTAATATTAACCAAGTTGAAAAGGAGTTTGATGATGAGTGAAGGAAACTCTCTGAGAGTTAAGGGAGTTATAGAGCGAGGATAGAGGTCGTAATTGCTAATTAGTAAACTCTCTTTCCTTCACTATCCCATAATACCCGATGAAAATGCACTTGGAAAATTACTAATTGCAGATATTGTACGAATATTAAATGTAACACAATTGTGCATATGACATAAAAATGTTGAGATATAAAATGAAAGGAAAGTAGATGAATGAAATAAAATTTTATACTTAAAAGTTTGTCAATAAATGCTAATTATAGGAATAAAATGTGAATTTCAAAAAACGAACATAAAAAAAAATTCATCACAGAAGTGTATTATTCTATTTGTAACGGGACTGTATTCAAATTTAATTAGATTGGTCAGGTAATTAATTTTGTAAGTGCACTGTTCATATTAAAATATTTGCTAACAATCTGCTGGTGCTGCTGTTGCTGTTTCTGTTGCATTATAAATTAATAATTAGCGTGTGAAGTAATGTATCTATTACTATACGATTAAGGAGTGAATTAATTGAAATTATTCATGAGAATTTTGCGCGTTAATTATAATGAAAATAATGAATAAAATATATATAATAAATATATTGTGTTAAAATATAAAAATAACTAGCGAACGAAAAAAATAAAACATAAGTGCAGATAAAAAAAAATATCCCAGAACAATAATGACATTATATAAATAATTTTGCATACAAATCACCATTATTTATACAGAACTGATTTTTCCGATAAACTCAATTATACACGCAGTAAATACTGAAATAAAATTTAATGGTGTAACAATAATTTCAGTGATGTATAAATATTTGCAAATTATGCGGAGCTGTAAATATATACAAACAAATCAATACTGATATAAATTAATTTAATTTCGCATTGAGCAATTTATTTTGCTTCTAACGCATCCAAGTTACATTCATTAACATTAACATTTTGTATACTGTAGTGTAAATGAAAATTTTTTGATGACAGGTAGATAAAGAGAAATAGGTTATAAAGTAATATTATCACCCAGATATATATATATGTGAACACTTTTATCGCAGAGATATTATTTGCTTTCTCGAATATTAGTTTGTGCTGTGAGTAATGACCTTCCCCTTCACTCGCTTCTCTTCATTTCCCTTTACTTTGCGTTGCTGCATTCACAAGCGAATAGCAAACAAATGAAAAACCGTTTATCATTCAGTCGGTCGTTTCTACTGAGGGTGCAACACCTACAATCGTATATATTTATATACACACATTTCTACCAGACGTATATATCTATTTTTATATTGCACCAACATGATATTACCAACAATCATTTAGAAAAAAATGAAAAAATAATAAATAACTGTTCGAATAAATGATTCAATCCATTAACAAGCAAACAATATCTATGGCCGTTTATATAAATATGACTGTTAAGTCACGAGTTTACAATCTAAATTTCAAAATTGAAAAGTAGCAATAATTTTTGCAATTGTGCTAAATAAATAATAAACAAAGGAAAAAAAAATCCATCATACTACTCGTTAAGTCCAACAATGTCTCAACAATATTCACCACATTTTCTTTCAATGCCACACTACTGACAATTGCATTATTAACTTTTATCCAATGTCAACTATAATCATAAAAAGTTTCATGATTTTTAAATAATTTAAAATATATATAAACAAAATAATAATATAAAAAAATGTTTCTGTGGAATATCATATTTTTCGCGAACACTTTTTTCACTTTGAAATTAATCGATTAACTTCTCCACCCAACTTGTACATATATATACACTGCCTCAACACACATTTGTCTCAACTCAATTCCTAACTCAAACTTTATACACGACGCTCATACGTCTTAATTCCATTTGCATACTAAAGTTTTATTAAAGTTTGTATAGAAGACTAAAACGAACAAAATTGAGAACAATGAGATTCATCAGTTGTTTTCACTTGTTTTCAACTTTCAGTATCTATTAATTATCATCATCAAGATAAATTTCTCACCTAACATTTAACTGTTTTATGTGGATGGACCTGTAATCGACTGTGAATTAAATTTTCTTTTCATCGTTGCTCAAGAGAATTATTGGAATTATAAAGATTCGCATAAATCAATTTGGATTTCAATCACGATAATCGATGACTGGATAATGGCAATAAAGCCAATGATCAGATGAGAGGGGAAAGCAGGAGAAGCAGTGGGGCGAACAACCACTGACAATGACAATGCCTAATTGCACAAGATTCATTCGGTAAATCATGGGGACTGTATTGGGGTTGAGAATAGGAGACAAATACATTTGTGGCAATAGCAAACGAGAAAGAGAGGGAATGATATTAGTGGCGGAGCTCCACAAACATGCGTTGACATACCAAATGTCCCACGAGTACATCGTTATTTATCTTTGTTTGATATACACCATCGGTTACATTTCCAACAACCAATACACACGTTAATTCTATATAGACTTGTGTATATATACAATAGTGAATGCAACACATAAATCTCGAATACTAAGATGAGAAAATAATTAAATGTTAGCAAGACTAATATCGATCAACTTAATATTTATTAATTTATTTACGACCTTTTTTCTCTATCCACCCTCTGCAAATATTATTATAATTTCTCTTGTGAAATATTTTTAAACATAAATTATGGATATTTCCGGAAAGTCCATTCAATTATTATTGCACATTGATTTTATTCCAGCAACGCCATCTGCCGCGTAAGTTTTTGAAATTCTAATACAAATATATCTATATTTGTATTAGAATTTCAATTACACTGTAGCAATGTCAACAAAAAGATTTGAATATGACAAATTTACACTGCTGTACATTGACTATGGAAATCTGAAATAATGAAATATGGACAAATGGATAAAACGAAAAATCAGTTAAAACGATAAAAATAACTTTCTACCATGATGTAGAACAAAATGTTTTATGTTTTCAACCTATGTATCGTCTATGCAAATCTTATTATTGCAATTCGGTTTCACCCAATGTACCAATATATATATATACATATATATTTATCTGAAACTTTATAAATTCGGGTGCGTGTGTGTGTATGTATATATGTACACACACACACACACACACACACACAACCCTCTTGAACGGCGATTTGCAATGCGCAATCCAATCTCAACGGCGCGAGTCCGTGTGCAATTCGCATATTTCGCCAGTGCCCACTCGTGCACGTTCAAGGCAACAATACGACACACACCCATACATATATAAATGCATATATATTTATTTATATATATATATATATATTCCAGACATATAGAAACGTTGTTTTTAAATCTATGCACGGGGAGGGAACACGAAAATTTACGATCGCAAAATAGTATGTTGCTCCAAAATCACCCCTATGCCACCGTTTCTCTCTCCTTTCCCCTTGTCCACTTTCTACGAGCGACGACCCCTCAACGTCGTCGTCATCGATAAACTTTCCAAAGAGAAAATAAAGCACGTCCACCACCAAATACTCAATTGTAAATTCATTTAAATATTTTTCCCATTAAATTTAATTTCAATCATACATTTATCATTGTCTGCCAGTCAATTATCGAGATAAATGTTTAATTTAATCAATGATATATATCAACATGATTAAAATAAAATGGGGAAAATAATAATACTAATAATAATTATTATTATAAAAAAGATGACTCAATCATTATGGCAATAAATCTATATTATATATAAATAAATTATATTTATGTATAGTACAGCCTGGTGAATTTCACATGGAAATGTTTTTTAAAGATACATAATAGTTATGTACATTGTATATATAATAGTTGGTGAATAATTGACCGCACACGCCGTACTAACGATATCAAACGAGCATCTTTGCACGTAAGAGAATGGAAAGTCACGTAAATCACAGTCCCGTTCGATATACCGGTGCATTAGAAATAAGGGGCAGAGTTTAATATATATGTATGTACAGTGAAACGTATATAAAAGTCGATAATGTTCCAATTCTTCCATATAAACTCACTCGATGTATTTGTCTACGTTCTATATATCAACTCGTATATATGTGTATATGTACACTTGCCTCTTCTTTTTATCATCGCATTACGTAATAATTCACAAGCAATAATCACGATTATTTATTGTGAAAATAAATGTAAATATATTTCCTATGTGTGTGTATGTGTGTTTGAATATAAAAGTCATTTTACATACAGACATCCATTTTCGATTAAAACCAAGGAAATTTATTGCTTTTCATGGGATATTTTGCAGACAATTGTCACAAAGTTTTAAATAATAATCCATAGAATAATATAAAATTACTCCCTTTTTTTCCATAATAAATTTCGTATTAATTTTTACTACAGTATATATTGTTTTTTAATTTCAATTATTGTCTCAGTTGATTAGTTAATTAACATATTTATATAATACATTAACGAAATGATTTTGTATAACAATGAGAAGGTGACAGAAAGCACTTTTCAAATTGTACAAATTTCACATTTCTAACAAGATTTTCTTCAAAGATAATATATATTTTTTTTTAAATATATTGATTATATTAGAAAGGAACACCCCATATGGGGAATAAATATAAATACAGATAAATGTTACTTATATTGGCATGTAATGTATCGCATCTGGATAATGTCGCCATGCCTCCGTGTATATTATATATGTATATATTTAAAGAGATATTGAATTGTGAGTAGACGTTGCAACAGGGCTCTCTCCCTGTTAATGGAAACCATGTTCATTTTAATGGTCTCTCTTGTGGCAGTCAAACCTCGCGATTCTCCTTACCCAGCGACGACATTCTATCTCACTGAAATTTAGAGGTATAGATGTACATAGCCTACGTACACATGTGCATGTATGTGTATTTGCCTGAGTATCTATCTGTGTGCGTGTGTGTGTGCATTTGTGTTGGTTTTGAGTGTCTATGTGTTTATAGGTATAATGTAGAGTTGAGTGTGGTACAAACCGTGATTGCCAGTAACTGAATATTGTCCCGGTCTCTGTCGCTCGCTCTTTGTTTGTCCGTCTACATTGCTCTAAATTTCCGATAACCCCATCCGCAATTTCGAAACTATTTGTCAGATTATATGGTACATAATGTACTTGGGATGTACTGAATTAATTGAATGAATTTAATTCGATGGAAATTATCAATATTGAATTGATAATTTAATTGAGTTTTGATTATTTTCACAAACTCATCACAAACATCGTACACAAAAATTTGTTTTATGCACCAACATTCATTTATTTATATCAAATAATTGTTTTTCAACCAACACCTGCTTCTTGATGACATATCAGTATTGTTTTTTTTGTATCACAATACGTTGCTAAATGTTTCACTTGAATATTCAATTGATCATCGTGATGAAACGTGACAATACTTTGAATTAATGCGAAGCGATACAAATTAAAACCAAAAAAAAAAAGAAATAAAACAAATATATTTAATGAAATGTAAAATCATAAATATTGGGGGAGCCAGCTATAGAAAAGGCCCATTAATCAACTCACTAACGTACAACAGCCAATGTGTCCTCGAGACGAGGCTAATATTTTATTTATCAGCGATGAAATTATGGACCATGAATCGACGCACCCTCCTATAAATGTCTATATATAAATATATATATATATATATATAT
>CAJUYH010005514.1:0-22993 GCA_910591685.1 Galerucella tenella | reverse complement strand
ATTTTCTGATATTTTTATACATAGTTACACTTTGATCAACAGGGTTTGGGCCTGGGTTTTCTTGTTTTTTTTTAGTTTGAAGTTTAGAGGGAGGGTTGAAAGATTCAGTTGGTTAGCGCCCAAAATACACATAGGATTAAAATGACCCTTCGGTCTTGGCGCCTAGCTCACATGTTGTAAAACGTGCATTAATCTTTTAGCGCCCCAATTACATCCGCCCGAATTTAAGGGTCTGCAAGCAGGTACATGAAGTGAGAAAAAGATAAAGTGAAATTTTAGCGTCGAATTTATGCACGCCCGCTCAGAGATATGTTATAAACTGAAAGCAATAAGTTGTTTTAGGTTTTCCTGAAATATGGCAGCTATAGGCTGTCGAAGCTGAAGCTCCCATTTATTATAAAAATACACCCGTTTTTTTTCTCATTTACTGTAGCTCGACCAATTTTTTTTTAATGGAAAACCGGTTTATTTTTACAGTTTTGGTTAAATTGTTCAACCTTTTAAATATTCTAGATGTGTATTATTTACTAATTATTTAATCTAATAATTTATACCTCCCCAAATTATTATTGCTGTTAACAAGTGCTAAAGTTACTTGGGATATTTATTGAATTATTATTTTATTACAGCCTTACGTGAATGTGTCTGTAAATCATAAGGAACTCTTGTTTGAGGTTAGAAAGATTATGATACAGCATGAAACTTTGCATGTTAATTTAACACACACAAAAATGGCATTTCGACACTTGATTTGAACTAATTTGCATGCTGTATAATTATTGTTGAACTGTTTCTTTTCATAAGCTCTCTATAAGTGCTGGAAAATTGAGTGCTTTTTGATATAAGCAATTTTAAAATCGGTTATCGCTACCAACTTCTAATGCTCAGTGCTTTCATTGTTGTCTTGATTGCATAAATGAGTAATATTAGGTAATCCAGATTACGTGACCTGATGTGGCCGTTCAGGGCAAAGAAGTTGACAGCTGGTCAGTTTTGTATTGTCTATTCAATGGTAAACAGTGCATGATTTCGTCGATTTTATTAGTGTGTTTTATAAAAAATGTATACTGTATTTAGAAGAATGGCAGGAGTAAATCGAAAGGACAAAATAAAGAATACAAAAATAAGAAATAAGCTGGCACTACAACCAGTATTACTACTCAGTTGGTGGGGTTACATCCACAGAATGTTATTATCAAGACACAAAATATACACTCTTGTGCATATCAAAAGATCAAAATCATATTTTTGTTTGCTCTGGGACACCATATTGAAATTTATTTGATAGGTTGCTGGATTTCCTAATTTACCCTAAATTTCTGAGAATGACACATGCATCAATTCCACTTATGGATCAGAAGCCATATTATATTGAAATCCAAAATGTTCTCATTATGCTACTTGGGATATGATATACACTGTGTCCAAGTTCGCACCATATGAGAAACTTTTTTATTATCCATTTTAGGAAAAAAATTTATTCTTCATAAAAAGTTCTGCATGTTCAAAAATCTGAAATACAATTATCAGATATCAATTTTTTTCAGTATTATACGAGATTTCTCAAAAAATATGAACTTTAATCAAGATTAAAGTACCTTTAAATTTGACAATATAGAAAAATATTATAAATAAAAGTTGAAAACTACGTTCAAATATACGATTTTATCTATTTATATGAAAAAAATGTATTATTTTTTGAAATATATTTCTAGATACAACAATGCAAATTTTACTGCAGATACGTGTAATATAGGATGCTCTGACAAACTAATGAATGTTTGATAGCTACAAATGTTTGACAGTAAATGCCAGAACGCGTTAGAATTTTACGCAAATATGGTAGTGTTATTAATAAAATAGAAACAATATTTAAACAAGCACCGAATCTATTTTTTCAATGTAAATGGATGCAATTGCATATTTGAACGTAGTTTTCAGTTCTGATCAACTTTTATTTACAACATTTTTGATATTGTCAAATTTAAAGGTACTTTACTCTTGAGTAAAGTTCATATTTTTTGAGAAAACTCGTATAATATTAAAAAAAATTTATATCTTATAATTGTATTTTAGATTTTAGAACATGCAGAACTTTTTATGAGGAGTAAGTTTTTTTCCTAAAATTGATAATAAAAAGGTAGAACGTGTCGCGGGACACACGGTAGGAACTTTAGTTCCTTTTAAGCAAAAATTATGTAATACATCTGACATTATAGACAAACAATTTGCATATTTTTTGGTGGTCGAGTAGTAAGCATACCAGACTCTCACGCGGTAGACCCGGGTTCGATTCCCTGTGAAGAAGTTTTTTTTATTGTTAATTTTATTTTTAAATAATGATTCTGCTTGATATTAATAACGACAACAGGTAGACGTTTGAAATATTCAGCAGAATATTCATTATTATAGATAATGGTACGGTACCCTTCATGAGGGAGTCCGACTGGCAACATCTACTTATAACAGCATCGTATATTTAAAAAGGGAAACCGTAGCATTATACAAATTGGACATTCAAGAACTGTACGTTTACCACAAAAAATTATGGAAACATAAAATTGATTTGTTAAATTTTCAATTTGAAGTTATATTACAGTTTGAAGAAATTTTTATTTTCTAGATTTTTTTTAAGTGGGTCATAGAAAAAATATGCTGTTCGACTCGTGTGGATTGTCCATATCGCACTTGAACGATTGAGCACTCCGCCTACGGCGTCGTGCTCAAACTTCGTCCTCGTGCGATATGGCCATCATATCCACACTAGTTGCACAAACTACTATTTCTATCAAAATATGCCCTTTTTTATTTAAAAACAACCTGCCAATTGTCAAATCAATTTATCCATTCATTTTAAAGTTATCGAATTAAAACAATCAAGTTTTCAAAATTTCAACACTTTGTATTTCGAAAAGACCCCTTAATCCTCATATCATTTTGGCAATCGATGCTGTAAATAAAGAAAAAAGATCAATCGCGCAAAAAAGTAATGGAAATAATAGTGAAAATGTATCCGAACAAATTCAAGTAGATCACCAGCACTGCGAATACCAGCTTTGCATAGAATTTTAATATAGCATCGGTTGTTCAGTGGTAGAATGCTCACCTTCCACGCGGGCAGCCCGGGTTCGATTCCCGGCCGGAGCATATGAATCGTTGCTTCGTAAACGCGAGAGAGACTCAAGACACGCACGCAAGCAAGGCACATAACGAAGCAACGCAACACAACGTAACGTAACATAACGTAACGTAACGGTCAGATCTTTTGCGTCGCGACCCCCGGTCGCTCAAACATAACCTGACGTAAAGAACTAAAGTTCCAAAAAGTTTCCGATATGGTGCAAACCACATGTGTATATCATAATGAATATGCTTTTCTGCTTAAATTTTATTTAAAAAGTTTACCCACACAAGCCGATATTATTTGTTTGTTTTTCTTATTGTCGATACCTGGGAAAACGGGTTTTTTACAAAGTACCTGAATAATTCATAAATTATTTTTTTTAGATAAAAGAAATGGATTCCAGATTACTAGATACTGGTAATTTGGCCCATCCAGGAGTTGGACCTTACGGTATCGATTCTGATGAACCCGTCGTTCATCACGCGTATTACCAATGGGTACCATTTGTTTTATTTTTCCAAGGATTGATGTTTTATTTAACGCATCTGATATGGAAGAAATTAGAAGGCAAGTATTATTTTATATTGGTTCAATGGTTATTTAAGACATGTATATTCTTCGGGATATACATATTTTTAATGAAAAATTGGTACTCACTGCATGGAAGATGAATGTATTTACAATCTACGTTTTTGCTTGTTCCAGGTGGCAGAATAAGATATTTAGTAAATAGTTTGAAATTGTCTGCATTTTCTTTACAAGAAACAGAAATAAAAATTGGCAGCGATAGAATACCTACAAAGTTAGAAAGGTATATACCTACAATTAATACAGGGTGTCACAAACGTGATTAAGTAGAATAAGATAAAAATATGCGGCTCCAATCAATTATTCTCAAATTTCGATAAGTTTTTTCCCGAGAGAGATATTCTGGAATAATGGAAAATGTTCTCCTAAGAGAGCAAACATGTATTTGTTTGAGATACTATGCTTAAGAAACTGACTCAAAGCTTACTCTTCAAATTACGCTAACGCCCCTAAAAGAAACTTATGGATAAATGTTTATTCAAAAATGTGGCCTCTTGTCAAGACGAGTTTAGGGTGTTTTCTATTGTCAATAGATTAAAAATTAAGTTATTAGAGTAGTCAGTGCTTCATATTAGGTATGCTTATGGAATTTGGCCAATTGATAGATCTATTGCTTCATCGGATTTATGAATAAACTATTATAGACATAAAATTACACTTAAAAAAGGATATAAAACATCAAAAAAAGTATTATATATTTTTAGGGAAGCGAAAATCAATCAAGTAAGACAATTATTCGTGGAAGGTATTTATCTTAACAAATATTGGGCAATGAAATTAATATTGTGCGAAGTCATCAATTTGCTTCACGTCGTGCTACAGTTTTTTATAACAGACAAGTTTTTGGGAGGAAATTTCAGCAACTTAGGATCGACTGTTTGGGCTCAAGGTTTGGATTCGAGTGTAGATGTCTTGGACAAAGTATTTCCAAAGGTAAGAACTCAATTATTACCTGATATTATTCGAAATCTGTCTAAATCTTGAATGAATCGTAGTTATACAGGGTGAGTCGTTATGAATTGTACAGTCAAAGACCAATGACACGCACAACTAGATTCGGGCCTCAGTTGGCAACGCTGCGAATGGAATACTTCAGTTAGTTTAGGCATTTTAATCAATGGTTTAGGTTGACACTGCATTGAAATGTCTGCTATCTTCACCAAATAGATCTACGTTCTTTAGGTCACAATTGATGTGTTATTTTTAACACATTTCAGCGGAATTGCCAGGTTTATCATAAATCACTGAAACTAATTGAATTTTTATGAATTTTGGTGTTTGCCTTGTGCGTTTCATTTGTTTTTAACTGTGCATATTGTGGCTCCTGTGGAATATCATTCTTTACTAATATTCACTTTTATTAAGAATTAGCTATAGTTTTGGCACCTACGATTATTTTTTGAAAACTGTTTGTAAATATAAATAAGGTCATCCAAAAATAATTATGAAACCTCGGAATCAGCCTTTAAATTTTTTTCCTGATGGAACAAATCAAACACCTTCAGAAAAAGGTCATAAATCAGACTAAATTCTTGTGCCACTTAATCTGAATATATCCATTCTTATTCCCAAGACGTAAAATCGACCACAACATCAAAATCATCTTTGCCCTCTTCTCAAGTCGCTTCTCCAATCCTACGCTAATCGGGGTCGACGGTCAGGTCTCAGTTCGGAGTTCCAAATCATCCGGAAAGCAAATTAACCAACTATCCAAATCCACTTCCAAAACTATTGATCTTCGCAACATCGCATCCAAATACTGCTCTCCAGCCTCCTCAATATCACCAAGGCAGAATAAAATATTCCAAAGTCAACCCAAATTGCATTTCAATCTAAAGATATAGTGTTAAATTTGCATTTCAATTAATAGCACGGACCAAAAAGGAAATTTCGGTCAAACTTCAAATTTGCCCAAATATATTAGTCAACAATGGGAGCAGGAATTTTTTTCCTGAAACGAGGTAGGAGTATATACAGCTACTGCCTCTAATACTACTTTTATGGTACACCCTGTATATTCTTAATTGCATGCTTGGTAGTGTGACTAATAGCCACCACACTGTTTGAGCATTAAAATGTTAATGAAATTCTTGTGTCAAAGTAAAATCTAAGTTGTAGATCATTTGTTAGTTTCACAAAATACTTTAAAAAAACTGTTGGTCGTTTATTTCAGCCTTTTGAAAGGGTAATTTATTAAGGCTACATTGGGACTTTTAAGTATAAGAAAAATGATTAAAAACTACAATCTGAGATGACTATGTAAGAAAGGGTCGTTATTTATAAATAAATTTGTGCAGTAAATTAAATACTGATGTGTCAGGTATAAGATTCCTAGTGTGATAATAATACAAACATTTTTAAGTTTTACCTGGAAAATGTTTTCGAAAATTGGTAATTTCAGATATTTCGATGTGATCTTTCTGAATTTCAACTTTGTCACCTCGTCTTTTTATCGCTCATATTGGAAAATAGCTCCTAATAGCACTAAAATCTTAAGCATGTCCCAAGATTAGATCTAGACTGGTTTTAGACTGATTGCATAAATTATTAACCCTGGCAAACCAGAAAAGAGTAACTCAAGTGTGTCTCGTGTCACAAGGGTATTGTAGACACTGAAAAGGCAGTCACCCTAGCAAAGGTAGGATCTGAAACTGCATTCACTGGTCCTAATATTGGGATATCAAAAATTGCTGCACGTATAGGCGAGCGGTGCACCTTCAAAAAGTTGCACACTACAAAATGCAAGGAAAAAACAAATTGGGATCGATAAATTATGTTAATAGGAACAAAAACCTTTTTTTTACTAGTACTAGTGCGGAAAGTAAATTTGTTAAGTTTTGGGGAGTATACTGACTTTTGAATATTTAAAATATATATTTGTATGATTGTAGCTTATCAAATGATTTAAAAATTAACAAATTTATTAGAATTCTGCTACAGCAAGCGCCAAATGAGATGGGGAACCCGCCCCCATGCGCACAAACTCATTTTCAATGTTACCTCCCACTACAGCTCTTGCAAGACATATAAATGCTCTGTACAGAGGCGCATCATTAGCTGTCCTCCAATCCCAAATTAAAACTAATTATAGGTACGACACTGACTGGCAAGGGGATTATCGTAATCCAATAGTAATTTAGTTGGTAGAGTCTATACCTGCGCGATGGCTCGCCATCACTTTTGGCGCTTGCTATATAATTTTTAATAAAAAAAACGTATGTTTTAATAATTTTTTAATGGCCCTGGTATAAGCCTCATCAAATGAATGTCAATTAATAATAATTAATTAGTTGATATACACATACATTCAAAAGTTTTGCATCACCTTCTTCGGATGCGAAGGAATTTTTTTGCGCCAACAATTTTTTGTTGGCTTGTTTATCAATGTTTACCATTTCAATATGTTCCATATTTTTTGCAATATACAGATGTTTACAGTTTTTTTTGTAAGATAACATTTTTAGTGAGATCATTTTAACATTCAAGGCATTTGATTTTTACGATTTTAAGTGCAAACATGAATCGTCAAGTCATAAGTGAGATTGACCGTGCAGGAATAGTGGCTTTAGTTGAAGAAGGTCATTCTCAAAGGTTCGTGGCAAACAGAGTTGGCGTTTGGCAAAGTGATGTGTCTCGTGTATGGAACCGGTATCTCCAGAGCAATTCTCTTCGTGATAGACCTAGAAGCGGTAGAAGGCGTGTTACTAATCAGCGGCAGAACCGCTATATCCAATTAACTATCCGAAGAAACCCGACCATGGCAATACCAGCATTCCAAAGAGATATGAGACATGCGTTGGGAGTTCAAGAATCGATCTTGACATTACGAAGACGAATACTTGCGACAGGTTTGATGTGTCGCCGACCAATAAGAGTGCCCAGACTACAACCTGAGCACAGAGTTCGCCGACTACAGTGGGCTCAAGAACACGCGGCCTTGCCTGAAGAATTTTGGAATTCGGTGTTTTTTTCCGACGAGACAAGGATTTGTTTGGTACAAGATAGCCATCGAATACGTGTGTGGCGGGATCCAACGAGAGTTGCTCTACTTGCCCATGCTCGCCCCGTGCCGCTCTTCAGAGGAGGAAGTGCTATGTTTTGGGCTGGTATCATGTTAAATGATCGCACAGAATTAATTCATGTGGAGGGAACGATGACTGGTGATAGTAATCTCAGAGAGATTCTACATCCTCACGTGAGACTATGGCGCGTAGCTGTTGGCAATTCCTTCGTTTTTATGGACGATAACGCCCGACCTCATCGGACCAGAGCTGTGAATGAGTATCTTGAAACTGAAGGGATCAATCGTTTGAACTGGCCTGCCCTATCTCCTGACATGAATCCCATAGGACATGCTTGCCAGGGCAGTGGCAGCACGCAGAAATCCACCCAGGAGTGTACAAGAGCTTGTTCATGCGGCCCAAGAAGAATGGCGAAATATTCCTCAACAGAATATCAATAATTTGGTAAACAGCATGGGCAGGCGACTTCAAGCTTGCATAAATTCTAGAGGTGGATATACTCTTTATTAAAAGTTCTCATGCAGGTTCTCACTTAACCTTTTCTTTAAAAAGAATCAATTTGTATTTAATTTATTTAATTTCTAAGAGTACTTTTTATGTTTAAAGCAAGTTTATTATTGGATAATAAAAATTTTTGACAAATATACACGTTTTTTTTATTGAAACTAATTATTTGATTAATCTCTGATCCATTTATAATGAACACATTTTTTTTTTTCGGAGATTTAGGGTGATGCAAAGCTTTTGAATCTATGTGTATATTTAATAATAAATGTTTCTTTATGTTAACTTATGGGCTTTTTTCCGCATGCTAGTAGAAAAAATAGTGTACCTAACACGTGCGATCAGTAATTTGTTATTAAACAAAAACAAAATTACGAAAAATAGAAAAATCGTTATGCTGATCATTTCTTAAGGTGAAATGGATAACATAAAAGAACCATCAACCAGATTTTCACTTTTTACGGTTTATCTGCAACACCCTGTAGTTTAATATAAGCAGTCTGTAAAAAGCTAGACGCTTCTTTTTCTTCGGCTTATAGGTACAATAAAATACAACAATATCGAATTTATAAAGGCAAAAAAAAGATTTTATTATTTTCTTTAAAGATGGTTATTTTTTTTCTTTTCACTTATCTACTCTTCATGTTTAACATTGATTTATTCATTCCTATTACAAGTAATAGTCCTTAATCAAAGTTTGCCAGTTACTGACATGAGTTTTAAGAAATGGATGGTATTAAAATTCCAACGTGACGAATGAAGTTCACGATCTGGAAGCCCTCGGGTAGATGGGCGAGACTCATTTTAGAATCATTTTTTCTGTGGGAACTTAATTTTTTAGCAGATATTAAATTTACTGCGTAAAGTGGTACTTTTTCTCACGAATGGAAAAGTTGAAATATGCATACAATATTTTTTCTACGGCCCTAAACAAATTATAAAATCATAATAGAAATTTGGAATATTTTAATTAAAATATTATATATGTATTATGTTTATGATGGATTTATAGAACTTGATAAGGTTCTGAAATTTTCTGCTAGTGTTATAAATTGTATGACTTTTAGTTCATGGAAATTTAAAGTATATACTGGGACGTAATAATATCAAATAGTCTATATACTTTATAGCTGCATTATAAAATGTAAATTTGCAATTATACAGAGTGTACATAAAGTAACGTAACTTGCTAATATTTCGATTTCCGTTAGGTTTACAAAAAAAATGTTGAATAAAAGTTTTTTCAAATCATCTAGTCCATCTGCACAAGTTGCTCGGTGCACCGTTGCTCCAAATCAACTTATTAACATATTCTTTTAAATAGTACACCATATTTATTTTGTCAGTTTCTCATAATCCATTAAATTACAAATAAAACCGTCAAGACCGAAATTCTAGGATTCCCGCCGAAACTTGAAATCTTTGGCGAGAAACCTAATATTTTAGCGGAAAACTTGAAATTCTTAACGGGAAACCTGACATTTTTAGCGGGAAATCAGAAATTTTGGCGGGAAACTTGTAATCAATTTATGTTAATGGCAGTACTTTTTTGACATGAACAATTTTTTTTATAATTTTAGATTCAAACCAATGTAACTTTGGAATTATTAAAGGTAGAATTATGCGATTTTATTTGTAATTTAATAGATTATGAAAACTGAACATATATACATGGTGTCCTATTTAAAAAAATATGTTAATAAGTTATTTTGGAGCAACGGTGCACCCTGTATTCATCTAATCGACTTATGCAGATGGTCTGGATTATTTGAAAAAACTTTTATTCATCATTTTTGTTTGTAAACCTAACGGAAATTGAAATATTAGCAAGTTACGTTACTTTATGTACACACTGTACGACACGTAAAACGGTCGATTCTGGCGTGCACGATTTTCTTAACATGGGAAATAAGTTTAACTAGAAGGTAACAGATTTCATTGCCATTTTTGGAATTTGTTGAAAAAAATTTATTATGATGACCCTATTACCTGATTTCATGTGTTTTTAGTCCATTTTATTTTCAATGAAGGTTGAATGTAACAAAATATTACTATTAAATTGCTATAGCAAAGAAATAGTATAAATAATAATTAGATATTTGGTTTTAAAATGTTTTTAGTCGTTGTTCCATATTTGTTAAATGTAATCCTGAAAAGTGTTGGGGTGGGACAAAAAGGTACTTTAATAGAACCTTTTCAAAATACTTCGTGGCCAATAGGCAATTCCAAACATAATATACACCAAAAATAACGAAGCCTTGATTCAAATTTAAATGATTAATGGACTGTTCTTAAAACCGTTATTCATCTTTTATATCATTAAATTGAATCACTTAATCGAAAACTTGTTACTTTGTTCGAGTGGTATTATTATCTATTGAACTAAATACAGAATCAAAAATATTTTGAATTTGGTGTGATGCGCTTCAATAGTGTATTTTTATTCAATTAATTTATGAATAAAAAACCCCATACCTTTAATAGTTATTTACGTAATTAGTGGGATATGGACATTATTAACCATAGACTTAAGTCTATGTTATTAACGCACACATGTGAAGTTTGCACGACGAGGTCGTAGGCCGAGTCGTGTAATCACATAAGTGCGTTAATAATTCCTATCACACGTGTTACGTACAAAATTTTATCTACAACTGCTTATTAGTATTAATAACAGTGCCTATATCATAAAATTGAAAAAAAATTCAATCCAAAATAAAATTGACGGTAAACATAAGGTACTATGTATCATATTTTGTGCCCATAGCATCAAAGATAAACAAATCTGTGGAAATAAAAAAAAATTGTTATGTCATCAAATTGTCAAAGTTGAATGAACAAAAATCTATAAAAATTAGTTCAAGCTAAGACAATCTCCTTCCGCAAATTGAAAATGCAGC
The DNA here is from genome assembly GCA_910591685.1 of Galerucella tenella. Classification (NCBI taxonomy): domain Eukaryota; kingdom Metazoa; phylum Arthropoda; class Insecta; order Coleoptera; family Chrysomelidae; genus Galerucella; species Galerucella tenella. The sequence continues at coordinate 11,855 of CAJUYH010005514.1, read as the reverse complement.
TTCCAGTGTTATTTTAATTATTTAATTCTGGTATTAATATTTTTCTAGATTCTTATTATCGCACTAGTGCGGTAATATACGTCATTATGACACTGAAAATAGTGTCAAATCGTACCCGTTACATGACAGTTGTAAATAAACTGCACAGGCTGTGCAAAAAAATACGCGAAATTTTGTGCAAGTAACAATTTTTAGCTTTTGCTTCTAAAAAGTTCTATTGTATAATTTAAATATCTGTTTTATATTTTTATACAAGTGGATTTTCAATTAATCTTATCAATTTTGTTTGTTACCAGTGTCACTGTGTGACCTTATCTCCTTGACCGGATTTGATATTTTTACTGGAATAAAATTAAATTTACAGTTTGGACCCTTACTTTGTGGAATTGTGGATTGAAAAATATCTCATTGCTACTTATTTTGAGTGGAAAAATATTTCTTGAAAATTCCTGAGTTTTCTTTAAATTTTTCAAACAAACAAATATCTTAACCTTTTTTTGAACAATTGACAATTGGGCGGACTTTTAAATCTGTATTAATTGAAAGCGAAACTCAAATTTTATTGATTTATTTTAACTATCAAAAACATCGTAAATCCCAAAAAGTTAGTATAATTGAATAAAGTTTATTTACGATAAAAAGACGATGACGTTGCAACACAAAATATTGTGATGTTGCCAAGCTGTAGTTTTTTTCTTTACTGGAACATTAAAAACATTCAATCATTTACATTTAAATATGTAACAATAATAATAATAATTAATACAAATAGCGAATACTATTTACTGTTCAGTTGCTTCGGCATTTGATTAACTACACACTGCACCTTTACCTAAATAATTAGTTATGAAAATAACTGTTTTTTAATCTTAAAGAAACAATTTAAAAGCACCAAAAAACTTGTAAATATTAGACTATGATCGAATGTCAATAAACGTCAAAACAAACTGGGGAATTCTACCAGTTGATATGGCAACGTCTTGAAGTTTTGCCAACCCGTTAGCTGTAAATTGCCCTGGCTGTTGAGGATAAGTTGTTTTTACGAGTGGTAAATAAATATTTATTCTGATAAGCAGGAAAGTAACTAAAAATGACGTCATCGTCTTTTTATCGTAAAAATCCTATATTATCATTTAATTGCCTGGTGACGTTACCGATCCCTATTACGTCACCTGTTACCGCTAGTAGAGAAGCTTAGTTCATTTTCACCCAAATTTCATATCACCGCTCAAAAGAAATAGGGGTTGATAAGCGCTGTATAGATTATTTCGGAATTGACAGAATGACAAAAGTCACATTTGCTTTTGAAATAAATGCCTTGAAGTGTATGTATTTCTTTTTCTTCCAGATAACAAAATGTACCTTCCATAAATATGGTCCTTCAGGCTCCATCCAATATCACGACGCTATGTGTGTTATGGCTCTCAATATCATCAACGACAAAATCTACACCGGTTTATGGTTCTGGTTTATTTTTCTTTTCGTCTCTTCCATTTCGGGAATTATTTGGAGAATATTGACCATACTGCTTCATTCAAGAAGCAGAGGTTTTAATAGATTCGTATTTTCGAATTCTTGTCCTGGAAGACTAAATCCGTGGAACGCTCTAAACGTTTCGCATCATTACAGTTACACAGATTGGTTATTTTTAGTATATTTGGCTAAAAATATAGACGCGTTGGTATTTAAAGAGATACTGATTAAAATAGCTGAAGATTTAGAAGAGAAAAAGTCCATGAAACAACCGTTGTTGCAAGCAGAAGAGATAGATAAATATTCTTGAGCGATTTTTTTCAAATAATAGTTGTTGGTAATCTAGTGAACTGTGTATAGTTTATTTCAACAAGTACGTGGAGTATTGGAATGCAATAATCCCTTTACTAACAGGGGTTTATCGGATATTACATTCCAATACTTTATATATTATTATGTAGGTACTTGTTTAACAAATTATTTTTGTGCAGCTTTGAATTTATTTATAAATGCAGCAGAGTAATATATCTTCTTGGCCCTTGCAAAACCAATAGATACAGGGTGAACCAACTAAATAATATTAAAATATTATCGTTAACATTTATATTTTTCTATTTCTATGTCTGGCAGGTAGCTTTATCTCGAGTTTTGGGGTCTTTTCTATGGTCAAGATATCAAAAAGTAAGTTATTACGGTGACGCGAGTTGAGAATGAAAAAAAATTCCAAAATTATGGAATTTGACTCCGCTCCGCCGGATTTATGAATTAAAGTTAAATGGAAAATTATTTAGGATTGTAAACTGTGATTGTTTAATTTAATATTGATTTACTAATTTTGGCGTCGGTGATAAAAGTATTTATGGACAAAAAGTCACATTTCCGGACTTTAGGCTTTTCCTAGCAGTTATCAATAATACTATTGATGAGTTACATTTGAAAAAAAAACTTTCAACTTCGTTTTCAGTTCAATCCATTCAATCTCATTTAGCTAAAGATATCGATTAACTAAAAAACACATAAAAGCACAAATTCAAAAAAAGAAGTTAATGAAATTTCGTCCTTTCTGTTGTACAGAAGGGTTCTATTTTTATATCAAATTATTAATTAAAACTTTTTGACTGATTATTAAAATTATGTTTGAACCTAGTAGTGATATATTTAATAGTAATTGCCGGATAGGCACTAAATATAGATATTATTTTTGTTAATGTGTCTTTGTATACACTAAACTTTTATATTGTATGGTAAAATAAATGTCAATGAAAATGTCTTGTCAATTTTTATTTATTTTTGTACCAAGGCAAAAATTAGAGCATGGTTCCAAAATATTAATCCCAATCCCATAAACACCAGCAGATACAGACGTGTCCAAATATTTTCAAAATCAAGAATGTATAAGCCATTTTAGCCTCTGAAATTTTCACAACAATAAAAAACACCAAAGCAAACTAATATTTTCCGGCAATTGTCTGCATCACATACAAATGCTGGCAACAATGCCAAACATATGTGGCTATATGACAGGGATATACAAAAAATATTGCATATTCTGCTCGATATTGCTGCCAATGTTACTGGACAATCTGTTGCAACCACATATTGCAGTGATAATTTTTTACTGAGTATAGTAACCAATCAAATTACTTAATTTCAAGTCATGTGTCAAATTTCATCCAATCACCGCTGTATTACAGCGATAATACCCTACATGTGGTGTTTTCAGTTTGGTGTTTACATTTTATTAAAAATTAATTAAACGTCAAACTGACAACTGGATTAAAAATGTCGCGAATAATTTGATATGGCATCTAACGATTTAATTAATTTACCAATTGTACTTTTCACACCTGTAGTTTTGAATAAAAATGAATAATATTTGTTTGATTATAACTAATAAATTATTAAACGTCAGATTTACAATCAATTTTTTGATATCTACAAAGTAAAAAATTATCTTATCGAATACTCCTCGGGTCTTGATAAATACTCAAAATTTTGTCGTAGAGAATCCTTCAAGCGTGTTGCTCAAAGATAATAGCCCTCGGCCTTGGGCTATTATCAAGCAACACGCTTTCAGCATTCTCTATGACAAAATTATCTCGGTATTATCAAGACCCTAGGGGTATTACTACTGAAAATTCCACACTCAAAGATAATAGCCCTCGGCCTTCGGCCTTGGGATATTATCAAGCAACACGCTTCCAGCATTCTCTATGACAAAATTATCTCGGTATTATCAAGACCCTAGGGGTATTACTACTGAAAATTCCACACTTTTGATTTTTAACCAGTGTATTTCTGTCAGATCACCATAGCAACGGATTAATTTTATCGGAAATTTTTTCCTGGTGGGTACCCAACAGCGAATTATACTGGAAATTTTTTTGACGTTTATAATGACAGAATATTTAATATATTAAATTATATTATTTAATATTTAATTTTTATTTGTTAACATGATATTTTTGATTCATTTCAACTACAAGCTTAGATGTTTTCTAAATTCTTTGGACCATTATGAATAATGTTTATATTAAAAACGTAATTATTATATACTATGGCAGGTTGATTGGAAGTTGAAGAAGACCTCTTGATGTTGTTGGAAATAAACACATTTGGTGTGGAATTTTCTTACCGAATACCACACGAGGTCAAATTAAATCCAGAAATTTTTTCTCGCTCATGAATATTTTCAGAAAATTCAAGCGTGTTGCTCAAAGATAATAGCCCTCGGCCTGCGGCCTTGGGCTATTATCAAGCAACACGCTTTCAGCATTCTCTATGACAAAATTAACTTGGTATTATCAAGACCCTAGTGGTATTACTACTGAAAATATTGCCCCTTTAGAAGGTGCTGAAGCACTCTTTTCCAAGGGGCTACTAAACGGGCCATATTTTCAGTAGTAATACCCCTATAGGGTCTTGATAATACCGAGTTAATTTTGTCATAGAGAAAGCTGAAAGCGTGTTGCTTGATAATAGCCCAATGCCGCAGGCCGAGGGCTATTATCTTTGAGCAACACGCTTGAAGGATTCTCTACGACAAAATTTTGAATATTTATCAAGACCCGAGGAGTATTCGATAAGATAATTTTTTACTTCGTAGCTTTCAAAAAATTGATTGCCAATCTGATGTTTAATAATTTTTAATACAAACTTTATCAATTTTAATCAAATAGTTTTCATTTTTATTTAAAACTACAGTTGTGAAAAGTACAATTAGTAAATTAATTGAATCGTTAGATGCAATACCTAATCTTCGCGACATTTTTAATCCAGTTGTCAGTTTGACGTTTAATTAATGTTTAATAAAAAGTAAACACCAAACTGAAAACACCACATGTAGGGTATTATCGCTGTAATACAGCGGTGATTGGATGAAATTTGACACATGACTTTAAATTAAGTAATTTGATTGGTTACTATATTCAGTAAAAAATTATCAGTGCAATATGTGGCTGCAATATTGGCATCTTATATCCCAGCCAGCATGACATTTGAATTGTAGCATATGGCTCTGCCATATACAGGGTGGGGCAAACTTCTGACATCGGAGGATTACATCGTTGTGGTGATAGATAGAACTTTATAGTTTTGTGTGAGCTTATACAGTTACTGAGGGCACATTTTGAAAATACTTTCGATTCTACAGGGTGTTCCAAAACCACGTAGCAACACAAACTTACATTTTTTTAAATGGAACGTACTATATTTTGCTTAAGAATCGAAAAGATCTCACCGAGAGCGTTACAAAAATATAGCACTCTAATATATTATAAGGTTGTTTTACAAAGATATGGCCAATTATTAGCAAAAGAGACCTCCTCTTTAACACTCTGCAGAACAGTAAATTAAAATAAATCAACAGGTCTTTGTGTTCAAATGTCATACACACATCATTGGCTGTGCTCAGTATTAATTACTTTTTTTATCGGTGGCTTCTTTAATACAGGGTGAAACAAAACGCAAATCAAGCAATATCTCAAAATTTTTAAATGAATCACCCTATAAGTCTTTTTACAATTTGTTAGTACAATTAATAAACTTTCAAACGATGTAGTAAACTTAGGGCATTAGTTAATGGAAAATCGTAGATATTTTATGATAATGGTCAAAAACAAGTATTTTACATACACAAATTAAATGGTATTAAATTTTTAAATCTTGTAAATTTTAACATTTCTAAGGCATATATTTTAATCGTAATTTTGGATGCATCTACAATATCTAATCAATGAAATAAAATGTTTGCTAATACCGTAGGTCTACCTGGAATTACCAAAAATTTCATATTTATTCAGGTTTCACGTTCAAGAATTGTTATTATAGGCTTGTTTGAGAATGGGCGAAACATAATCAAGCCATATTTTTGATTATATCAAATGGGCTACTATCAAAATAGTATCTACTAATAAATGTCAAAGAAATATTGCTGTATTCTTCGTTTGTGTTTAGGAAGTTGATTCAAACACAATAGTTAACTTGTGGTTCCAACAAGATGGAGCATCTGTGTACCAGAAATTTTACCGAAAGGTGGATAGGACGTGGTGGACCAATTTCGTGGCCTCCTCGATCTCCAGATCTCACACCGATGGATTTCTTTTTATGGGGATACATCAAGCAACTTGTGTATCAAACGTAACGCATTTTCCACAATAACTCCAGCTATGTTGGAAAGAGTAAGATCCTCGTTTTTGAGGAAGTAAATCATCGCCATTTTGAACACTTAGCATAAACTACTATACTTTTTATAGTATGTCAATGTTCATTTATGTAAATGTGAGTGTTCTTATAATGTTGGTTTTCATAATTGTTAGTTTTTCAAAAATAGAAAAAGTTGGAAAATGAATTACAAGCTTGCATTTTACATAACTAAGATATACTGTTTGTGGTGACTTGAGTAATTATTTCGTAAAGACTACAAACTGCTTTTATATTCATCAGTACCTACTATAATGACATTAGCCTACTTACAGTAAACAAAAATATTTCTTCCAACATAATTCCTTCTTTCCTTCCTCTAATGGTAAGAGTAGAAGTCAAAGATATTTCAGATGCATCCAAAATTACGATTAGAATTTATGCCTTAGAAATGTTAAAATTCACAAGATGTTGCATGTAAAAATTTAATACCATTTAATTTGTTTATGTAAAATACTTGTTTTTGACCATTATCATAAAATATCTACGATTTTCCATTAACTAATGCCCTAACTTTACTACATCGTTTGAAAGTTTATTAATTGTACTAACAAATTGTAAAAAGACTTATAGGGTGATTCATTTAAAATTTTTGAGATATTGCTTGATTTGCGTTTTGTTTCACCCTGTATTAAAGAAGCCACATATGAAAAAAGTAATTAATACTAAGCACAGCCAATGATGTGTGTATGACATTTGAACACAAAGAATTGTTGATTTATTTTAATTTACTGTTCTGCAGAGTGTTAAAGAGGAGGTCTTTTTTGCTAATAATTGGCCATATCTTTGTAAAACACCCTTATAATATATTAGAGTGCTATATTTTTGTAACGCTCTCGGTGAGATCTTTTCGATTCTTGAACAAAATATAGTACGTTCCATTAAAAAAAATGTAAGTTTGTGCTGCTACGTGGTTTTGGAACACCCTGTAGAATCGAAAGTATTTTCAAAATGTGCTCTCAGTAACTGTATTAGTTCACACAAAACTATAAAGTTCTATCTATCACCACAACGATGTAATCCTCCGATGTCAGAAGATTGCCCCACCCTGTATATATCTCGGCAATATTGTTTGCAACACTATGGCCCATTAATAAAAATAATTTGTTTAGTAGACGGGCTACACAATCGTGCAAGAATGGCTGACGAAATTATTCGCGTTGCAGCGGCTTATATTGTTTTAAACACAGAGTTAAAGAAAAAAAAAGAGAAGATTGTGGATTCGACCTTATCTAGAAATAAGTTTTGATAATAAGTTATTTAAAAACTTCTGAAGAATGGCATTTTCACTGTACCGGGTGGTCCAATAAGCCGATCTATCGGCTATATATCAGAAACTATTCATGTTATAACGTTAGGAGAAAAAATTCTTTAGGAAAAGTGGTCAAAAGAAATTGCTGGAAATTAATTTCAAGTTTCTAGGTTAACCGCTAGGGGGCGTAACCTGTAAAGAAAAATTTAAAAACTAGTTTTTTGTGAAATATGCCCAATTATACCCAGTGAAAAATAGGTAAACTGAGAAAAGGCCTAAATTTCGCACAAATTTGTTCAAGTACTTTTTATTCTATTTTTTCAAATAAAGGGTTGGGGAAAGTGGGAAAGTGTCTGTGGATAAATACCTATAACTTCGGTTTGAATCAACAAAAATTCTAACAAAATTAGTGTCAATAGAAAAAGTGTAAATGATTTAATTACATCTACTATAAAATAGCTTTTGTCGAACTCGAGATATAAATAAAAACGCATAAACATAAGTGAGTATAGTATTGACACCTTGTATTATAACTTAAAATTAAATATAATAAATATCAACATGCGGTTTGCGCCATTTTGTTGAGAATTCAATTCAGATCCATTATAATTCACAATAATTAGGTGTTTCCATTAAACATTCTTAAGGAAAACAAATTTTAATTTTTTTCATTCGAAAGTACCCTCTACCTATGACAATTAAAACTAAATGCCATTGTTTTATAGTAGATGTAATTAATTCATCTACACTCTTTCTATTAACACTAATTTCGTTAAAATCGGTTGATTCAAACCAAAGTTATAGGTATTTATTCACCAACACTTTCCCACTTTCCCCCACCTCTATTTGGAAAAATAGAATAAAAAGTACTTGAACAAATTTGTGCGAAATTTAGGCCTTTTTTTAGTTTACTCATTTAACACTGGGTATAATTGGGCATATTTCACAAAAAACTGGTTTTAAAATTTTTCTTCACAGGTTACGCCCCTAGCGGATAGCCTAGAAACTTGAAAGTAAATTCCAACAATTTCTCTTGTCCACTTTTCCCAAGTAATTTTTTTCCTAAAGTTATAACATGAATAGTTTCTGATATATAGCCGAGAGATCGGCTTATTGGACCACCCGGTACAATCCTGTATTCGGGGCATCCTGAGAAAGAATAAACGATATCGCATCAAAAGTAAACCTAGTTTACCGCCAGCACTATCTGTTATTTTCTTTTTCACCTCATTCTTTGCTCAAGCTTCTGAATTTTTTGTAATCCTCATTTCTCGATAAATTTTTCGGCGATAACTGTCCATCCATCTTTTTTAGCATTTCTGTCTTTATAAATTCCGGTTTCCACATTCTACTCAGGATGTAAATGTATTTCATTAATAAACTCAATATTCTTTTCATTCAACCAAGACTATTAGTCATTTTATATACTATAACCTCCAAAATTTTCATAACAACAACAACAACAAACGAACACCAAAACAAAGTAAAATTGCAGAGTATTTTCGCTGGCCAAGCGATCGTCCGGCAACTCTTGCTGCAACCAATTAAATACATGGGCAATACAAAACATGTGTAGCTATATGGCCGGAACACACTAAAAATATTGTCAATATATTACCCAAACTGGCTGTTATTTCTGGCAATGTTGCCAGCCACTCTGTTGCAGCTAGATATTGCACTAAAAATATGGCCCGTTTAGAAGCACCTTTTACATCGTAGTTCTTATATCCTGGTTGTGTATTTTCATTAAAATAACATTTATTATAACCTTGCTCAGGTACAACTTGTTAATTATTCAGTTTCTTATTTAAATGTTATGTAATTGCAGGATATAATATTATATACTGTAGAAGAAGGCTTCGACACGATTCTTTCAATGGAAATCTACTCATATTTACTACTTAAATCGCTTACTTGTATTTAACCTTCAAAATGTGACTACTGATATGATTGTATTGTAAACGCAGGAAGCGATTGAATGCGAGAATGTTTTTGTAAAAGTAAAATCGGTGAATTCACTGGAAATTTTTATAGTTGGTTCTATCTATGTACTTACTTACTATTGTCAAAATTGCTCAGCCAAAAGGCCCTTCTGTTTCTTTCATGCTCCACTGCGGTATTGCTTTAATTTGTATTTTTTTACATTTTAAGCCATTTAAATTAATATTGAATTACCTTATGCGAAACTGCGCTGCAATTCCTAGTTTCTTCTTGAAAGACAGAGTTAGTTAAGAAGGGGATTATTGGTGTGGTATTTTTGGATTTTAAGAGAGCATTTGAGACTGTAAATAGAGAGCTATTACTACTTAAACTGCGTAAGTATGGTTTTGTGAGTAAAGTATTGGATTGGTTGACGTCTTATCTTGAAAATAGAAAACAGTCTGTGAAGTATAAGAGTTAATTCTCAGAAATGGAAGATATGGATTTAGGAGATCCTCAAGGTTCCGTTTTGGGGCCATTACTTTTCCTACCGTACATTAATGACATAGTGATGCATGTTGTAAGGTGTAAAATTAAATTATTTGCAGATGACACTATGCTATATTTTGCTGGTAGTGCAGATGAAATAAAGAAATATTACAACAAATGATGAAAGGGTTGAGAGAGTATTTTGAGTGTTTTTTTTAGTATTTCCTTTAATTAAATTTTATCTTTAATTGTTTATATTATATATATATATATACTTTTTTGACTTATACTTATACATGTACAAGAGCAAGTTCTGCTAATAAAGAGTGTTAATATTATAGAATTGTCTACTTAATACTTATTAAACTCATTATTTTAGACCAGACCGCCCAAAGCATTTTATGAAAAATGGGTACCTGCGGGCCCCCTAACTTGTTGACCTTCCGCATTGCGGGATCTGCGCAATTTTAGTGCCGTTATTGAGTAAGTACCAGTTATTGCTTAGCACAGCAGCAGTTTCAAAAATTCTTTATCAATTTTTTCACCCACAACGTTGTACATATAAACATATAAGGTACAAAGGAGAAGAAGAGATATACCTTACGTACTAAGATAAAAAAAATAGCCAATCGGCAAGAATCTGCTTACCACGCATCCATTCATATGTCAAGGTATGATCGACCCGATGTATGTGGACAACCACCGTGGGTCTGCTGAGACATCGAGATCGTCGATCTTTCGGTCATCCGCGAACAACGACCTGCAACAGAAATGCAAGAAATAGGTTTATGATATATACGGACCATGTTGCCACATTAATTAAATTGAAACATAATTGACCAACTATAATAAAACATGATTAATTTGTAGATTTTTGTTGAAAATATATTCATAAATACGACAGATTAATAATCCTTTGCAAAGTTTGCAAAACCAATATAGGATTAACCATAAAGATTTTTCATCGACCTTTACATTTTACGTCAAGTTCTTTTCGTGGGCAAACACTTTTCATCCGCTGTGGACAGTAGATATGATATGGCTGTGACAATAGCTGTCATTTGCTGTTGTTAAATTAATTATTTACACCCGTATGCACCGTATGGACTTAATCTCGATTAGCAGTTTTCTCGCTTAGCTCGAAAATGTGCCATGTTCCGCAAGAAAGAAGAAGTTTAAGCTTTGGATTACAAGATCCGCCTACCTCAATGGTTTAGTGGCAGGATTAACTAATTTTTAATGATTCTAACCAAACATTTTGTTTGTTATTGTGGTTTGGATAGTGTTGTGCAGCTTGTTCTTTTTCACTATAATTTTATAAAGATATAGGTAAGTACTTATGGATTTAGAAGAAGAACTGTTTCTAGAAGACGATCAAGATATTCTAGATATAATTAATTTTGGATTCCCGCGACGACATTATGATAGAAGCGAATATTCTAACACCTTGGACGATATTTCATTTTTCCGTCATTTTCGGCTAACGGAACCCACCGTTTTGAACATTCTTATTGAAATTGAAAATGAAATTGAGCATGACAATGATCTTTATAAAGATTTTTTAACTGTTTTAGAAATAATAGTTTAATACCAATCAACCAGCTGTTGGCCACCTTAAGACTGTATTCTTCTGGTAGCCATCAAACAGCAATATCTGATTTCATTGGGTGTCATAACAGTCACAACAGTTTCAAGAATCTTTAGGAGGGTGACTAGGGCAATTTGTCGGACCAGACCTAACCATATAAAAATGCCACAAAATGATCAGGAAAAGTTGAGAATTTCAACTGATTTTTATAATATTTCTAGGTTTCCTAAGGTGCTGGGTTGCTTCAGATTTCTCTTCAAGCCCACTTCTATTTGTTTTTTTATCTTTCAATATTGTAGCAAACTTCATTGCAATCATCATTAAACACTCTTTTTCAGCTGATGAAAAGTTGGGAATTCTCGTCAATTTTTCATCTGCCATCTTGCCGAAAGTGTCCAAAAGCAACCGGAATTTATCCGAATAAAACTGAAT
>CAJUYH010005513.1:0-22996 GCA_910591685.1 Galerucella tenella | reverse complement strand
TTGCTTTGAACTGATTTACAACTATAAGTATAACTTAATTTAATTTAATACGAAGAATATTCACTTTTAGACATTAATTTCTTGTTATTTTACATCTATATGTTATTGTTCATCACAAATCTTCAATAAAAAAGACTCTTGTATCCGAAAAAAATGTGTGGAAATGTGTGGAAATGTGTGGAAAAAATATAAAAATCAGTAATTTTTGCCGAAAAATTGAAAAATCGCTCTAGTTTCTACAAAAGCAAACTTCAATCGAAAAAAAAAATTGTTTCCCTATTTTTGTCGTAGGAGAAACCAAAATTTAACATGTAGCAGTCAGACCCAAAAATCGTGTTGACCGGAGTTATTAGACTTAAATGATAAGGTGATAAAACTTTTACAATTCTGTATATCGAAAACCAATCTTCTTAGCACATCTTTATATAAACTTTTTGACTAAAAATTAGCCCAAGAATATGTCACTAAAATGAGTACATAACATTAATTAACACTTTGTATTAGTATAATGAACACACTGCATACATGTCTATTTTCAGTAGTAATAACCCAAGGACATTGATAATTGTTCGAAAAAATTTTATGACAGATTTCGAAAGCTTGTTGCTTGGAAACAGACCGACGTCGTAGGCGGAGGTCTGTTGCCTACAAGCAACAAGCTTGAGAAAGTTGTCATAAAATTTTTGAGCATTTATCAATGTCCGAGGGTTATTCGGATAGAAAATTTTTTGTTTCAGCATTACAACCAAATCGTGACATTTCGAAATATTAAATATTCGAAACTTCAAAATCGAAATAAATCAATATGTATCCATGGCAACATGTGAAAATTGCCCATGGTCTGTTTTCAGTGTAATGTTGACATGATTGGCTGAGACTGTTCATATGATATAAAATGGAGAAATTTGATTGGTTTTTGGAATTGACAAAAAATTTTCAGTAGTAATAACCCAAGGGCATTGATAATTGTTCGAAAAAATTTTATGACAGATGTCGAAAGCTTGTTGCTTGGAAACAGACCGACGCCGTAGGCGGAGGTCTGTTGCCTATAAGCAACAAGCTTGAGAAAGTTGTCATAAAATTTTTGAGCATTTATCAATGTCCGAGGGTTATTCGGATAGAAAATTTTTTGTTTCAGTATTACAACCAAATCGTGACATTTCGAAATATTAAATATTCGAAACTTCAAAATCGAAATAAATCAATATGTATCCATAGCAACGTGTGAAAATTGCCCATGGTCTGTTTTCAGTGTAATGTTGACATGATTGGCTGAGATTGTTCATATGATATAAAATGAGGAAATTTGATTGGTTTTTGGAATTGTCAAAAAATTTTCGTTTTAAGAAAATCGAAATAAATAAATTGAGAATAGCATAGGGTAGTTTCCGTTTCACATGAGGAGAACCAACTAGAAGTCTATAAGATGCAGTCGTATGCGCTGAGAAGCTGTACATAACAATATCGGTCAAAGCCTAAAGCTACATCATCAATCAATCTGCTAGTGAAGTGGCACTTCAGCACGAGTGCTGCAAAACGGATACCCATCCTCAATCCTGTCAATTAAGTCTGCCTGATTGTTATCGCACATGCGCATTTTCATTGTTATTTTAAGGTAACGAGGTAATTAAAAAGTTCAACCTGTGATTATTCTTGTCAATAAAAGTAGTTACTACTTATCAAAAACAACAAATTAGTATAATTACAATATTGGAAAATAATGTATGTTTGTTGACAAAGATAATAGAATAAAATAGGGTTAGGGTACCTAAATTATTTTTCCCATGATTTTTTTTTTTTTTTTTTTCCATTTTGGGAGCCGTTCAGATGCCGGGAGCACTGCAGCCTATTGGCTTATTGTACTCTGCTCCCATATTTAGTCCACCCATCCAGTTATCCCCGTACCTTCGAGTAGACGGTATAGGTCCATTGGATGTGTGCCATATACTTCAGGTGGCACATTGGCCTCTCCGAAGATTGCCCGTCTCCTCGAGTGCAGTGCCTCACAGTCAGACAAGATATGGGTCACGGTCTCGTTCTCCATGCCACATAGTCTGCAGCTGAGGTCCCCGTTATATAACCCCATTTTATGCAGGTGATCTTTTAACGGGGTATGACCTGTTAGATAACCTGCAATAATTCTTAGCTTATTCCTGCTGATATTCAGTAGTTCTTTGGCCCGCTTTGCACATGTGTCACCTATGAAGGTTTTGCTGTGTACCTGTTTCGGAGTGTTCCTCCAATGAAGTCTATGTTGGCTTTGTACCCATTTTTGTATTTGCGCTCGGACTACCTTTTTTGTGGTCTCAAGAGCTGGTTCTGGTCCAACATATGCTGTTGCTGAACCTCTTTTTGCGAGTTCATCAGCTTGTTCATTTCCAGAAATACCATTATGTCCCGGCACCCACACCAATCTTACTTTAATGTGGTCTGCCAGTTCATTTAGTTCTTTCTGACATTCTTCTACTAGTCTGGATGTTACCTTGCGGCTATTTAAAGCCGCGAGGGCTGCCTGGCTATCAGTTAGTATGTTTATCCTATGAGTGTCAGTCCTATATTTGTTAATTCTGACACATTCTAGGATGGCATAGATCTCTGCCTGAAATACAGAGGTATGTTTGCCTAGTGAGAAAGATCCTTTTGTGTTTCTCTTTTCACTGTACACTCCTGCTCCTGTTCCTTCCCCTGTCTGTGATCCGTCTGTGTACCAGGTCTCTCCTCGGGGAAATTTCAGTCTGCTTGGGTCTTGCCAGTTCTTTCTGTGAGGTATTTCTACCTCATATTTAGGGCTTGGGAGAAGTTTAGTGGCCATATAGTCTGTTTTCATATCTAAAATGGCTTCACTTATGATGTCTTTAACAGATGTGTGTCCTGATCTAACTATTTTGTTGCTCAGATTATCTTGCTGCCTAAATAGTCCCATCCTTGCTTCCCCCATTATCACGAGGTGTAGTGGAGGAAGGTCGAATAAGGCTTCTAGTGCTGCCGTTGGCGTGCTTCTCATGCATCCTGCAATGCTGAGACATGCAAGTCTTTGCACCTTGCCCAGTCTCGTCATTGCATTCTTTTGTGTCGTCTTTGTCCACCAGACCAAAGACGCATATGTTATTATGGGTTTAACCACTACACTGTATATCCAGTGTATCGCGGACACAACCCCCATGTTTTACCACAAGTTCGTCTTGCCATCATTAGTGTGGTTTCCGATCTTGCTGCAACTTTTTCCATTTGTTTGGACCATGTTAATCTCGAGTCAATAATCACCCCGAGATATTTAACATCCATAACCATTGGAATTTCCGTACCTTGAAGGTATAGTGGTCCCAAACCTGCCAAGTTCCTTCTCTTGGTGTAGGGTACTAAGTTTGA
Source organism: Galerucella tenella (assembly GCA_910591685.1). Lineage (NCBI taxonomy): Eukaryota > Metazoa > Arthropoda > Insecta > Coleoptera > Chrysomelidae > Galerucella > Galerucella tenella. The sequence goes on along the minus strand of CAJUYH010005513.1, from coordinate 19,627 downwards.
TTTGGTGGGACTTATATTTAAACCCACCTCTGTCGTCCATTTTGTTACTATGTTCAGAGCCTGTTGCATGCGCTCTCTGACCGTAGTACTGAATTTGCCTTGTGATATGATGACTAGATCGTCCGCATATCCTAAGACAGTATGGTGTTCCTTTTTGAGTCTCCTTATCAGTCCGTCCATTACAAGGTTCCATATTAGAGGAGACAGTACTCCTCCTTGTGGACATCCCCTTGAAACTCGGGCTGACAATGTTGTGCCCATCAAGGTTGAGAATATCGTTCGGTCTTTCAGCATGCAGTCTATCCATCTGCAGCTTGTTTCGTCAATTTGCTTTTGACGAATTGCCCTAGTGATTACTTTGTGGGAGGTGTTGTCAAATGCACCCTCTATATAAAGGAAGGCTGCTAATAATACTTCCTTATTTTCGAGAGCGTACTCTATTCCTTGTACTAGGTGATGGAGTGCTGTCTCTGTGGATACTCCTGGTCTGTATGCATATTGATCCAGGTCGATCGGTCTTTCTACCAACGATCCTCCTCTAATGTGCATGTCCACCAGTTTTTCCAATGTCTTCAGTATGATTAAATGCGCATGACACAATTCGGCACGCACCGAAAAAGCTTACAGGGGTGAGTTTGAGAACGTCATACTGGTTGAAATTTTTTGCACTTAATTGGTGGGGGTAGAGGGCGATCGTAGTGCGACGCTCCATCGAATGAGTTCTCGAACGGATTTACCTTCTTGTGGTTGTTAACTATAACCATAATTTTTTAAATAATATTGTTCAACTTTTTAAGTTTTTCTATTTTAAATGTAGAGTAGATAATATGGATAAAAAACGTGTCGCATTGATTGCGCTTACATTGGGAAAACAGTTGCTTGAAGGGATAGGTACATTCCGACTCAGAAAGCGAGTCGAATAATGAAATGGAAATCTCTTTAATATCCCAATTTGAGTCAAAGTTGCAACCGCGGAAAATAGCACATCCAAGGTGTAAAGATTACTTTGAAGGAGTTATTCTCAGCTATAAGTACTTTTAAGGAGTTTCAGATGAATTTTAGAATATTTATAACTATTCTAGGTCTAACATTAATGAATCTGGCGTCAATCTACCACAAATAAGCTTAATAATATTTCAAATTTGCATAGAGAAGGAAATTAATTTATTTTTAAATTAAAAATCTGATAAACATTCATAGTCATACATACCAATATAAATTCTAACCATAAAATATTCAAACTAAACTGACAGGAGCGATTTCTAACCGAGTCGGAACTGGTGTAATTTGAGCGTCGCTCTAAGGAGTTCTCGGACTGCGAGGGAGTAAAAAACAAGAAGACGCTCAAGAGTTCTCGGACACAAAAATAAGTGAATTTCATACTAGTGCGATGTTCCCGAACTCAGCCCTGCTTGCAAGCCTGCACTTCCAAATCGGCGCGCATATCAGCACGAAATTGAATTGAGGATACTTACGTTTAAACGTCATTGTCCCAGCACACGTGCCGAAGTGCCACTTCGCCACTAAGTTGATTGGGGATGGGCCTTAAGGCTTGATGTTGAGATATTGTTATGTGCAGCTTCTTCGCGCTTACGACTGCTACTTCAAGACTTTTAGTGGGTTCTTCTTATGTTACACGGAGTCTATAACATTCACACGCGCGATCGGCATTACATTACACGAAACCAAGTATTCCCCGAAATGAATTATACCTTATTTCATGTACCATTACATTTCCAGTACTTTAAATAACATGATACCTTCAATTTAGGCAACTAAAAAAAATTGGTCGGAACCGTGCCAGGCGCGTTAGTGACACACGCTAAAATTTACAAACAATGCGTGACGTGCGTTGCCGGAGACGAATGTGTTCAGATGTCCAAGTCTTTCGTGCCATAAAATTTGTGAGTATATTTGATTCACGGCACAAGCATATTCTAAGCCTCTAAGGTATCCAGTCGATAGATCCCACCTATTTGGTTCGCAGTTCAACTTTGCATTGGATAGTACATCCATCGTAATCTAGTATCTTGCATCCCTGTTTATCAAACACAGTAACATATCCTTTTGATTCCAACTGACTAGCTGATAAGAGATTTGATATTTGTCTGGCATCCTAAAAGTAACGCTTTCGATTTCTGCTTAATTTTTAATTTCCTTGATGTAGACGGAGATTGCTCAGTTGCAGACATCTTGGGACAATTTTATTAGAAATGGCCTATTGAACGGCAGTGCCAGCACCAAGGTTTCTCATTTTTGTCAACTTTTGTGAAATTCTGATCAGACCACAATGCTTTATTTTAATTATTACGACTATCATTACTCCATTTTCTGTCTTGTAACAGTTTCGACTTGATAGTCGCTAGTAATTACTACACCGGAATGATCAATTGCCATTACCATAGGTTCATAGTTTTCTGGTAAACCTTGTAACATCATAGTACCCAGCCATTTATCGTCAACGGGTTTTTTCATTGCGCTCAATTTCTGCAAGAGTTTTATAAACTCATTAATATAATCTTTCATTTTTTGGAAATTTTCTAATTTTATTGCACATAAAGATCGAAGTCAGGCATTACGTCCATTCAGTCTTTTATCTTCATAGGCACATTGCAGTTTCGTCCAAGCTTCTTTAGCTGAATTTGAGTCATTTGATTCATGAGCATAACAGCAGGGTTGATCCATCAAGCAAATTTTCGTTAAAGTCTTCCGATCTTTTTTTACTTCCAATATTTCAAGTGTTGTATCATTGTTGTATCATTTTTTAGATACCCTATCACACTGAACCAAAGGTCTTCATGTTTTAAGAACATTGACATTGCAAAAATAATTTTCTCCTGCTCGCTGCTTAAAATAGGGTAAAGAATTTGAAGTTTCTTGAGGTACTTCGTTTTGCATTGTGATAAAAAATTTTATTCTAATTATTTTTGAATACTTTAAATGAGAATTTGGGCCTATAACCGGTAGGAGTTTGATAAAATGTAATTGAATATTTTTCATTCAACTTTTTATATCAAAATTAACTTATAAAACTATTTTAATACATGACAACTCAATTCTTCAGTACCCCATTCCACATTCAACCTCTCTAGGATCCTATGCAACCGTATTTCAGGCGAAAATTTACGCCATTGTTTCAGTGTGGAAAGATTGGAGCAAACTTTTCTCGGACAGCCAAGCGACTTTGAAAGCACTTAGCTCTCACCGTGTAACGTCGAAATTGGTCTTAGACTGCAAAAAAAGACTCTCCTCAATAGGAGAACTCAATAAAGTATTGCTGGTCTGGATCCCTGGCCATGGATGGAAACGCAATAAGTTTTGCCACACAAACACTAAATACCTGGATAGCATGAAGAGCTCAAGACTTCTGGAATAATTTACCAGGATTGGTTAATTCAAAGGCTTTTATACAACCTTCGAAGAATTTCTCCAAACAAATAGACTATAGCAGGCATGACCTACGTTGTCTAACAGGCCTTTTAATAGGCCACTGTCATCTGAATCATCATATGTTAAAACTTGGACTGTCGGAAGATCCGACTTGCCGTCTTTGTGTGAAAGATGATGAAACATCAGGTATCTGATGTTTGGCAGGATCTCTCTCTCGCCCTCGGACCTGGAATATATTTCACCAAATAAACTAATTGGCTCTGTTAAGAAGCTGAATTTGTTTGGTGAAATCTGAATAGACTCTTTCGAATCGCAGTGGGGGGCCTTATAGACCCACTCACCACATACCTAACCTAACCCCATTCCTAGGTAGGCTATAACATATTTATAATGTCATGTACATGTCCCCAGCCCCCCCAAAACCTAAATCATAAAATTGAATACGTATAAATTTTGTACTCATTATGTACATTTTTGTACAAGTGATGTTCAACAATTATTAACAAATAAAAGGGGGGGGCTGGCGACATATGTCGCTAGCCCCCCCATAGGGTAAATTAAAAATTGAACGATGGCATTTCGTTCTATGACTTTTGTACAATTTTGTAGAAGATATAAAATTTGCCCAACCCATTGTTATAAACAATTACAGCCATATATCTCGCCAGCCCCCCCATATGGTAAATTGAAAAAAATAAACCATGGCATTTCGTTCTACGACTTTTGTACAAGATACAAAATTCGCCTAGTTTATTGTTATAAACAATTACAGCCATATATGTCGCCAGCCAACTTGGATTAACATTCAGGGGACACCCCTGAACATATTCAAAGAAAAAAATACCTGTTCCCGTACATTTTTTACAAAAAATACCTGGCTCTTGGCCTAAGTAAAATAGTATGTTTTTAATGTTTTGCAATGTTATATGGGCAGTTCTTCCGAAATGTGACAATTCGATAATTTTTTTTTTTGAAGACACTGCTTTGGAAATTGATTCTCCAAGGGTATATATTGAGTAGTAGGGTGAGAATATACCCGCGTAACTAATTTGTATACAAGGTACAAATTTCCCACTGAAAAACAATACCAATGGGCCGTTCAATTTAATGTTCAATCCATGAAAGGAAAATTTGATTGAACGAATATTTCCTTGTAGATTGTACTCATATTTTATAATACACTGGATGTTTTACCACTTAATTAATCCTGCATTATTATATAAAAATGCGATCACTCTTGAAAAAAAAATGTCAAAAAATTGACGTTGCGCTGCTTTTAAAACCAAATTATTTTGCGAGTTACGCAACACTGTTACTGATTTCAGGTATTTTCATTTTGACGGGTCAGTGAGTGCACTTTTTATGGAAGTAATTTTTTTTCTTGTATTTAGTACCAGAAAATTGAAACGAGATACCCGAAATTGGTTTAAGCACTAAAATCTAATGAAAGCACTCAAGTACACGTATTTTTCAACTGAGTAGACCAATGAAAGTTCGAAAAGAAAAGTGAATCGTTTCCCACTTTTTTCCTGCAAATTTTAGTTTTTGACAGCGAATCATAATATTCTGAAGAATAGCTCATGTACGTAGTTATGGATTCCAAAATCAAAAATCGCTATAAAAAATATTCTTATACACTATGTACGAGCACTTCATTTAGAATTTTAAGAAAATTGTGTTAGGTACTAATTTGAATAAATTTAACAGTAGAAAGCGAAAGAAATGGTGATGAAAACATAGAACAATTTTCCATGGACAATTATCACTATTGTAAGCTCGAGGAGGAGCCTGAATTTGTTAGAATTGAAGAGCAAGTGTACATACACATTGCGAGGTGTAATATCTATTGCAGGGAGAGAGAGAAATGTAAATACTATTGGGCATTATGTCGCGTTTGTCAAGCAAGAATGTTTGAACTACTGGGAACTCTATGATTATACTCAAAATAAAGTAACCAACGCTCCTAAAACAAGAAACATTTATGTAGAAACCCTTTTGTACACTAAATAAATAAAAAATTTAATGTCGTTTTGAATTATTTAAGAGTCCGGCTGAACTATGGATTGTATACTTAGTTACTTTCCATACAGACACAGCTACTAGCAATTGTACCGTAATCAATGGGTTTGTGAGATAATTTTGTGCGATCATATTCAAAAACTTCTTAACGTCTATTACTGATTTCGATCGCAAAGCCAAATGAAGCAAAGCAGATAAATTAAATGCAAAAGGAGAAAAAATTCAAGGTGCACTTATGAACAGCAACTAATATTGCCAACAAGCGGATAATTAATTTTGAGGCAGGGGGTGGGGGAAATTTGGGCAATAACAATAAACTGGGCGAATTTTGTATCTTGTACAAAATTGTACAAAAGTCATAAAACGAAAGACAGAAAGACACATTATACATACCTATATTGATTTTTAGACCAACCTCTTCTGTCTGATATTTAATACAAATATCGTTTAAAACTGTAATGGTTATTTTTGTTGGAAATAAATTTTATTATTATTATTGTTAAATTGTTTATAACAATAAACTAGGCTAATTTTGTATCTTGTACAAAATTGTACAAAAGTCGTAGAACGAAGTGCCATGGTTCATTTTTCAATTTACCATATGGGGGGGCTGGTGACATATATGGCTGTAATTGTTTATAACAATGGGTTGGGCGAATTTTATATCTTGTACAAAAGTCATAGAACGAAATGCCATCGTTCAATTTTTAATTTACCCTATGGGGGGGCTAGCGACATATGTCGCCAGCCCCCCCCTTCAATTTGTTAATAACTTTTGAACATCACTTGTACAAAAATCAATTATGCTTGTACAAAAATGTACATAATGAGTACAAAATTGCTACTAATTCAATTTTATGATTTAGGTTTTGGGTGGGGCTGGGGACATGTACATTATATTGTCACAGAACTTAATATTTTGTTTCAAATTTTACCAAGGATACGATCTACTGTGAATGGACCTTGAAGAATTTTACAAGAAACTTATATATTATGGATTGTCAAGTTGTCGGATTTTTTCGTAGTATCAGAGAGGGACCAGGACTTTATAAATAGGTACTTAATTATTCTTGATAACGGTAGCTGGGACGCTACCGAAACGTTGAATTGAAAATATAAAAAAAGATTGCGGTCTGATTTCCCAAAAAATTAATAACCAGAAGAACTATTTTCATTCTAATAGTGACAAAATCATAATGGTATTTATTCGATAGTTTTTTCTTTTTCTTTTTGCGATATCCCTGTATGAAATTCTCAGTATACAGAACATTAGTAGTCAGATATTGTTACTTCACCGACACTTAGACACATTGTTTGGTGATAATCGATGACCAGCTCGCATATTCCAATGGTACCTAACTAATGAATTCTGCCGGAAACCCATACTTACGTGACTTCCATGTGTTGGATGTCTCTATATGGTTGAATATTTTAATTCTGTATATTGTTTCTAGCCTCGCATACAAATTGAATACTTCATAAAATGATGACGAATACAATACTAGCAGGTACGGGACGTTAACTTTTTTGTGGTATTCGGATGGATAAACCGAAATATATATATGGTGGTGCAGAAAAGTACCATGTGGTTTGAAAATACAATGATTTGCTAAGGATATTCTCCAAAGTCAACCATAATCTTTAACGAAATTTCTACACCTTAAGGAAATTACTGAGCATTCCTGGAATATCCTTGTACATCCTCGGAAATCTTTGGACATCCCAGAGATCCTGAGACATCCCCAGAAATCTTTGGACATCCCTTCTTCTCCCTGTAGATATGGCGTTAAAGAGGTATTAGTCGTGGAACAGGTCAACAAACCTAAAGATGCTAAATTTCACAAGACTATTTAATATATTTAAATTAGGTATATATGACGGTCGCCAAGAGTTTTAAATTAAAATTATACAACTATAAAAAGAATATTATATTTACCAATTTAATTCCCTGATAATCCAGTGAAGGAGGTAAATTGTGGGCTGATTAATTCGAAAATAATAGAAGCCACTAAAAGTGAATTGAACCGATAATACAAATTTGGAAGTCTTGACCTTAAAAGGAGGGAGGGAAGGCACCATCTAGGGAGGGACAAAAAATTCTAAAATAATCCTAACTATTATAAAAATTTCCAGTTTTTGGAACAAAAAGTTCTCTTTCAGTTTTTCATGAAATGAACCCGCTCCGAGATTATGGCCGGGTATGGAAAATTAAGACTTTTTTCCAAGACATCCTTTTAACCCTTTTTAAAATTTTACGGATGGGCTGTTTCTTAAAAAAAATATATGGGCCTAATTGAAGCTCGTGGTATGGCCATTTAAAATATGCATTGCACTGAGTTGAGTATTGCATCTTAAATGTCTGGAAAATGGTAAGTTACAGGAAAAAATAATGAGTTACATCGACTTGGCACAAATAACCAACAATTTGAGGCCCATGAGAACCTTTTACCATATGGCCAAAAAAGTTATGGACAAATAAATAATTTTTTGGTATTTGGTTTTTTATGCCATTTAGAATGAAGTGCTTGACAAAAAATCCCATTGTAAAAAGTGGTACTTATACCCTTACTGATCCTCAATAACTTCACGATCTATTCATCACTCAATGAAAAAACTGCGTTCCGAAAATTGTTCTAAAAAACATTTCAAATTAAAAACCTAATCGTACACGAAACTTGGCTTTGTTTTATTTACCAAAACTGCTTAAACCAATAGGTTATGGGCCCAGGCTGTAAATAAACATTGTCAGTAAAAGTACGGAAGAAAAAAGAGCGTCGGAAGTTTGTGGAGTCGTTCGAGTTCCTGTAACAGTCAACTGAAATTGTAAAAGAAAAAAAAAAAAGAGAATGGCCGGTCAGATGCAGTTCAATGTAGTACCTTTTAATGGAACAGGGTTTTCAAACTGGGAATTTAGGGTAATGCTGGCGTTGGAACAGGCAGGAGTTAGTCATGTTCTGGAAAGTGCAGGCCCTGGACCAGAAATTGAAGAAATATCCTGGAAAAAGGATGACATTAAGGCAAGGAACATAATTGTACAGTGTTTAGCTGACAATATGCTGGAGATAGTAAAAGATAAGAAGACTGCAAAATAAATCATGGAAGTCTTAAGCAAAACCTATACGAAAAAGGGAATATCGAGTCAAGTTATGCTCCAGAAAGAGTTGAGAAGTCTCAAATTCACAGGAAGCACTACTCTTAACGTTTTCTTGACTGAATTTGAACAAACCATCTGTGAGCTCAAAGCAGCTGGTGGAAAATTGGAAGGTAATTAAATTGTGTCACAATTATTGTCGTCAATGCCAGAATCTTATGAAGCTGTAGTAACTGCAATCGATGTTATGTTTTGCCAGGACGAAAACAAAGTGACAATGGATTTTGTGAAAAATAAGCTACTAATGGAAGAAATAAGAAAAGAAAGTAAACATGAAGCTAGTTCGAGTGCAAGCGATACTGCTTTTGCAAGTCAAAACAAAAGGTTTTAAAAAAAGCCAGAAAGTAGTTTCAAAAAGAAATATTTTTCATATAAGTGTCATAACTGTGGTAAAATTGGACACAAGCGAGCAGATTGTCCGAATTTTAAGAAGGTCAATGGAAAGGCAAATACTGCTGCGGTACGTGATGATGAAGAAGTTACATTTTTAACTGAAGAAGTTATGGAAAATGAATTATTGCTGTCAACCCTAGAAAATCCTAAGCAATTCAAGTTCATAGTTGATAGTGGATGCACTAATCACTTAATTGATGAACAAACTGGTAAATTATTGGAAAAAGTAAAGAAAATTTCACATGAAATCAATGTTGCAAAGCATGGTGAAATTATCAGGGCTGAAAAACAAGGCAACTTGCATTTAATAACTCAGAAAGATAAAAGAATTGTGATAAAAGATGTATGGGTATGTAAAAATTTCTTGTACAACATATTATCAGTCAGAAAGCTTGAACAAAATGGTATGAATATGATGTTTAAGAATAATAAAGTCCTTATCATGAAAAATAACAATGTGGTTTTAAAAGGCAAACTTCAAGGAAATCTCTACGTAGTTGTATTGAATATACCAGAAACTACTCAAGTAAAGGTAGCCATGGAAGAAAAATGGTTAGAACATAGGAAAATGGGACCCAGCACCCGGTGTGTGTGAAATATGTTTGAAAGGAAAGCAAACCCGAAAACCCTTTGCACCAATAGACACGGAAAGAAAAGCAAAACGCATACTGGAAGTAATATCAGCAGATGTTGTGGGTCCCATAAATCCTCCCACTTATGATGGCAAAAGGTATTATGTAACATTCATTGATCACCACTCACACTTTGCTATGGGCTATCTATTAACACATAAAAGTGAAGTCATAAAAATTTTTAAAGAATATGTAGCATTAGTAACAGCAAAATTTGAAACAAAAATAGAAAGAGTGAGGTGTGATAATGGCGGAGAATACATAACCAAAGAAATGAAAAAGTTTTGTCAAGAAACTGGAATACAAATTCAATATACAATTGCTCGAAACCCTGAGCAAAATGGAGTGGCTGAGCGGTACAACAGAACAGTACTTGATAAAGCAAGATGCCTGATATTTGACGCTCAAATGGACAGAAGTCTGTGGGGTGAAGCAGTCAGAACAGCGATTTATTTAACAAATCGAACAGCTCCAAGAATTCTCACAAATAATCAATGTCCAGCTGAAATTTGGTTTGGTGAAAAACCAAATTTGATGAGAATCAAGATTTTTGGTTGTATAGCTTACAACCATATACCAAAAGAGGATAGAAAATCAAAATTAGATTCAAGAAGCCAAAAGTTGAATATGGTTGGCTACACTAATAACGGATATCGTCTCTGGGATTCAAAAAACCAAAAGATAGTACTCGGAAGGAATGTAGTGTTTGATGGAACAAAAACAAACACAACCACTGTGGAAATGAACAGCAATGAAAACGAAAACGTGGAAATAGTAACTGACAGTGAATACGAGAGTTCAGAGAGCAGCACAGATGATGGAAGTAAGAACAAAGAACCAAATGTGAGACGAAGTACCCGAAAAAGACAAATGCCCAAGCACCTAAGTGACTATGAAGTAAACTTTGATTGTGATTTAATGGCAGCGTTATCAGCCGGTCATTTAATATCTGAAGTACCTAACTCGTATGAGGAAGCAATAAAAGACAAAGGCTGGGAAAATGCTATTCAAGAAGAATTAACCTCGTTAAAGGAAAACAATACATGGGAAATGGTAGAATCACGACCAGACATATCAGAGATAATAGATTCAAAGTGGGTGTTTCGCGAAAAATTAGTGAATGGTAAAACAGTGAAAAAAGCTAGGCTTGTGGCTCGTTGGTTCAAACAAAATTCCTTGGATGAAGATGTTTATGCACCAGTGGCAAAAATGGTGACAATTCGTTCATTGTTATCTTTATATCTTGAACTTGATTTGTATGTTCTCCAGCTAGATGTAAGTTCTGCCTTTCTTTATGGTACTTTAAATACTCCTGTATTTATGGAACCCCCTCAGGGTATAAAAGAGGATAAAAATTCAATATGTAAGTTGAATAAGTCACTTTATGGTCTTAACAAGCTCCAAAATGTTGGAATAATCTTTTTCATACAACATTGACAAAAATAGGCTTACAAAGGTCAAAGAAAGATCCATGTCTATATTTTAACTCAGAAACATTTCTCTTCATATACGTTGATGATATTATTTTATTTTCAAAATTGCCAATGTATATGAGTTATGTAAAAACGGAGCTATCTAAGAATTTTAAAATAAAAGAGTTTAAAAATGATTAAATAATAATTTTAGGATTAGAAATTGAGAAATTTGAAAATGAATTACATATTACACAAAAGGAATTAATCAGTAAGGTTTAAAAAAAGTTTAACATGACAGATTGCAAATTTGCTGATGTGCCAATGCAACCAAAATTGCAATTAGATGTAAAAAAGGAACTATTGTTAAACGAAAACTTACCTTATCGTGAACTTATCGGATGTCTTATGTATGTAATGTTAGGTTCAAGACCTGATCTATGTTTTTGTATAACATACTTTGGTCAGTTTCAAAATAATTACTCAAGGGAACACTGGAAGCATTTGAAATCTGTCTTAAGATATCTAAATCAGACTAAAAATTATGGCTTAAAATTCATAAAAAGCAAGAATCAAGGAAATGACATAAATATTTCTTTAAAATCATTTGTTGATGCAGATTTTGCCAATAGTATTGCTGACAGAAAAAGTATCACTGGTTTTCTCATCAAATTAAATCATAATGTTATATATTGGAAAACTAAAAAGCAAAATACTGTTACTCTGTCAAGTGCAGAGTCAGAATATGTAGCACTGTCATGCTGAATTACTGAAAATTTGTTTTTGGGTCAAATGCTTTCAGAAATCATATGTAAAAATGTTTTTCCTATAACAATTTTTGAGGATAATCAATCCTGTATAAAAATGGCTTCAACATTAGAATCAAAACGTACAAAACATATTGATGTTAAATTTCATTTTGTTCGTGATTGTGTTAATGAAAATAAAGTAAAGTTATTGTACGTTTCGACTGAACAACAAGTGGCTGATATACTTACAAAACCACTAGCAAAAATTAAATTTTGTTATTTCAGAAATTGTTTAAATATTGTAGAGCTATAAAATAGAACCTTTCATTGTGAACATTTATTTACGAGTACCTTATCCTTATTTAGTTTTTATTTTGTTCAATTTAAGGAATTCACTTTATTGTTGTATCTGTTTATTTCTTGCGAATGTGTTGGGAGTTTAGAGTATTGAAGGAGGGTGTTGTTATATGCAATACTATAAACTAGTTGTTTTGTTTGTGTCAGTGTGACATATATTTTTTAATTTTTGATTTGTATTAGAACATACGTGCTTTCAAATTAAAAACCTAATCGTACACGAAACTTGGCTTTGTTTAATTTACCAAAACTGCTTAAACCAATAAGAACCAAACATGAGCCCCGGAAAATATGCGAACTAAAATAAGGTCATCACAAGCAGCCAATCAAGAGCCAATTGTTACGATTGTCCATTAGTAATTGTTAAATATAATCGAAATTATATGACCGAGTGATTTCATCAACATAAATCATTTTATTCATTCTGTATCAGTGTTGTCAATGCGAGGATGATTATCCGATTTTAAGACAATTTAACTAATTTGGATCCAATAGTTTTTCGAATATTTTGTAGAAGGGATATATAAAATGGCTATTGTTTTCGGGGATTTTCCATATTGACTGGGGTCGAAGACTTTATTTAGATAACCAATGTGCCCTTTTGGTAATTTTGACAAACTCTGATAATTTGAATAGTAAGTTCGGGTGATTTTCATTTTTGAATCGGCAACACTGGACTATAACCAATTCATATTTTGTTGCTTTCCATAGAAACTTGACCCTTCTTTTTCATGACATTAATACAGTCATGTAATTTGAAAATATAGACATTTAGGGCAAACGGTAGTTTTAGTTTTGGTCCAATATAAATTTTTTTATTAATATTAAGAGTTACATTTTTATCAAGTTTGACTTTGTTCACATATATCTTAACAGTTGACATGTATGGTATCGATATTTGGTTATCGATTCAAAATATCGAATTGATACTACAAAAATACAACCTCAGCGACATGAACACGCCCACCAGGGCTCACGTTTGCTTCTGCCAACTGTACATGGGGACTCCTGTACAAAAGACGCGAGCTTGCTTTTTCACCAGATAGGTAAGCGTTCATAAAAATTAATAACTGATTTGGAATGGTCGTTGAAAAATAAGTTCGAGTGCATTTTTACTTTTCTCAAATTTGCTCTGGTTTAATGAAAAAATGGATAGTTTTTTCATACTACTTCCAACCGCGTAGGAGATAATTGGTAAAAATTGTTAAAATTGTTAGCTCCTTTTAGACAGATTTGTACAGGTATCTCTATGTCGCATCTTATAAATAACACAGTGTATACAAAGGATGCTTCGCTTTGGTTAACAATTCGGACGTTGACTTATTTAGTAACAATTTATTAAATAAATTCAAAACAGCGCTGAAAATAGCTGTCTACCAAGAAAATGTTCCAAAATCCACAACAGGAGTAAATATTATGTCGTGTGTAGAAAAAATATTGGTGTGTAATTCGAGCAGAAAACTCTTTGCCGCTTTCAATAAATTCCTGCAACTTTTTATATCAAATGGCAAAGTAGTACTTTGCGCTCTTAATACAAAAATAGCTAATAGCGTTTTCAATTGCTACGAAGTAGAAGTACTTATGTTATACAAAAAGTAGGGCCATCTCTTGGCGACTACGAGAAAATGAAGCAGTGTATAAAAGCGATAGCTGCTACCGCTAGACTGCATAATATTATACACAACTTCTTTTATAGTTCATAGATGGCTGGTATTACAACAAACTTGTGAGAAATAAATTTTTACGCTTACGCAGAAGATGTTAAATATATTGTGAAATATATCACGGCCGCTCCTAGTCTGCCACTATTGGATTAGCAGCTTATAGCTTATGGTAGCCTAAACGTAGTCTAATTAGAAGCACCTGATAATGGAGATTATGGGTAACATAGGCCATGGTTTTGTGGACTTTTTCACCTCGTTTAACGTATTTTTTGTACATTATCTGAACACCTTATCTCTATAATTTCCTGATACGTGAGTGGTAAACAAAGACCGGCAATGCTATAGTATATTCTACAAGCGCAAAAACTTAAGATTGAGATTGCATGAATCTTGATGCAAAGTCTATACTATTTTTTTTACTACCTCTGTCGGTTACGGAAATAATTAACTAACATTGGCATTCTATTCTGGATTACCCAAGTAACAATGAACGCTGATTTATTGGGCCTGTTCAGACAATAAGCTGATTAGTAGTTGATTGATGGTGTTAAAGACTGATTAAGCTACTAACTTGAATAATGAGCTGAATAAGCGCCGAATCAGACAAAATAGATGCCATTATACAGCAGCATCCATAAAGACGAACTACATACTGAATAAGTGCCTCTTCAGCCAACTTAGTAGATATTGTTCAGCAATATGCTTATGTAGCTGAACTTGGGTTGAATAAGCATTTCTTCAGCTTACTTAATCCGGTGTTGTTCAGCTATTTATTACTAGCTGAATACAGGCTGAAAAACCTTTTTTCTGCATCATCTGTTCGCCCAGGGTGATCCTGGCAAGACTTCATCATTTGATTCCATCAACGACGGGAATAACCGAATAAATAAAATTATTATTAAAAAGGTGTAGTTATATTTAGTTTGTTCTTCGGACAGTTTAACACACGTATCTCCAATAAAAGTCCTACTATGTACTTGCGTTGGATTGTATGCATTTCGGATTAGTACTTATATATTATTGCGAAGCACCTCATTAGAACGAAGTGCAAGACACTTCGATCGGTAATAATTACAATTCAATAGTATTACAGGAAGCGTAAAATTGCAAATTATTGATACGTAAGCTGATAAAAGGTTATAGATTTTTTTACATTATTTCGACAAAATAAATAAATAATCTAGTTTTTCAAACTTGATAGGTAAGTATGATTGCGTTATTACTTTTTTTTATAAAATTGTTAATATCAGTAATTATCATTTGAAATTTCAATAAGGTAAATAGTTATTATTAATATAAAAGAATAGAAATAGCTGCAATGGCAACAAGTTTTATTCGATTAGTTTCGAGTGAGCTGAGTTTGGGTACGTTTTTTCCTTTTATTTTATTTAAAACGTTGAATCTATACTAGTTAATGGTCTCCTACCAAACGTGAATCAGATATACTAGATATTATTTTACGACAAACTAACTTAATTTACCTTCATCCTACATCCTATTGAGTGAGCTAGTGCCCTTTGAAGATGTAGCTGTTATGTCAGTTTTTCAAACATCTCAAAAAGCCGTTAACTTCAATCTTCAAACTTGGTGCAATGTCTAGCCCTTCAATCACAAATTGTTTACTACAAACGCCATCACAAGCGATCAACGTGGGAGAGGCAATATTAAGTTTATTACTAATAGAAAACAATGTTTACAGCAAGGTTAGTGAGTAATAATATATAAATATTTTAAGTTTACAATACAGTTGATAGCAACCAAATAAAATAAAAATAAATACATTATTCATAAAATATAAATTACCTTAATGTAGTGTATTCCAAAGGTAGTAGCATGTAGTTTTTTCATCAGATAGATTTACATTTTGTAGAGCATTTAGTTATGTTTCCAAGCTGTGCAGAGAGGATGCATTTTATTCAATGACTGTATATATCGAAAACTCAAACAAAATATGAAAAATAATTCATTTTAATTTGATTAACCATACGTTGTTGAGCCAGATTTCGAGTGATCTGGATTGGTGACAACAGTAAATAATTGTCTGGTGCATATGGCGTGCCGTTTTGGTATTTATTAACATTGCTTAAAAAGCGGAAAAATAAATATATCTTTCTTTAAAAAAGTAACCGTAACTTTTACATAACTGTCAAAATTATTTACAGTTAAATTTTCTAGATGCATTAGAAATTAAGAAGCACATCCTTGGTTCCATCAACTATAATTTGATGAACGAACAACTAGATATAATTTATTCTCCACTTTTATATTGTTTATTGGATACCTAATATTGTTTTAGTCTTAAGGATATTTCATTGAATTCTATAGAAATACAGTAAGACAACATCAAATTCTCAATCAATAGGTCAAAACATCATGACGTCATATAAAATCGATTTAATTCGAGTTTAATTTTTCCTTTTTTGAATTTTGACTTTCCATCACTGTCATCCTTCTGATGATGTGAAACCGGTCAAGGACAAAAATAAATGTAAATATATTATGCTGTGGAATTTTTTATTATATATTATTCAATTTACTTAATTAAATGCAGTTCCACATTGAGAGCATTGAAACAATTCAATTGTTACATGTATTCATGTAAACAATTTTGGCAAGTTCACTTTTGAATATCTAAATGCCATTTCGTAAATAGCATCCTTTCATTCCATCCCATCTCTTAAGGGATTGAGCATGGGTGTAACGTTTGGCTAGTTCCGCAATTGTCGAAGTCGTTAGGCCGTAGGTGTCACTGGGTCCTAGAATTCTTAGTCCAGCGGCTTCCCTGGCTAAAGAATCAGCAATGCGATTTCCTTTACTCCTGTCGTGCCCTTTAACCCACCTCAGGATAATGTTGTTATCTGCCGAGACGTCAGCTAAATCTTGGTGGCACTCTAGTACTAGCCTCGATATAACACGTTGTCTGTTCAAGGCTAATAGGGCTTGTCTACTATCAGTGCAGATTATTATGGTTTTGCCAGAAATTTCTCTTCTGGTTAGTTCTTTTGTGGCAATGGAGATACCAGCCAGTTCTGTTTGAACCACGCTGGTATTGTTTCCCATTCCCCACTTAATCTTGAGGCTCAGTGCTCTCGAGTAAATTCCACAGCCTGAGCCTTCTTTCATTTTTGAACCATCTGTATATATGCGTATTGCATTTGCAGCATCTGTTTTATTTGAATTTTGTAGGGTTTGTTGAACAAAAACCTGGGTTCAATTGCATCGTTGGCTGCCTGCAGCAGAGGTAGCGCAGTGAGCGCTTCCTTCCATAGGCTCAACCTCAATTGGCCCATTCCCACTTCGGGGTTTACACCAGCCGTGCGCAATTGTACCATGGCCATTAACGCAACCTCCTTGACGTGTAGGTCCAGAGGAGTCAGACTAGTAATTAGTTCCATTGCTGCAGTTGGTGTTGTTCTCATGGCTCCTGTGATGTTCAAACAAGCCATTCGCTGTACTTGATATAATTTTTGGATGGCCGTTGCTTGTAGAACCTTCGGTCCCCATGCAATTGCTCCATACGTTAACATGGGTCTTATTATTGCAGTGTAGATCCAGGTGACCACACGGGGCGACAGACCCCATGTGCGTCCCACTGTCCTCCGACACTGCTCATATGCCACATATGCTCTTTTTGCTCTGCTGTGTAGATGAGAGTTCCATGTTAGTTTCCTGTCGAGGGTAATACCAAGGTATTTCACCTCTTCCGAAAAGTTTAGTTTGCTTTTGAAGATTTCGGGAGGTTTCAAACCCGATAAACTTCTTTTCCTGGTGAAAAGGACCATCTCAGTCTTTCTGGGATTGATCGACAGTGAGTGTTCCTTACACCATTTTTCAATTAATTTAAGTCCATCCTGCGCTCTATCGCACAGTGTGTTCACAAATTTGCCAGTCTGCAAGATAACTATGTCATCTGCGTATGCAATTGTGTAGAATCCATTGTTGTTGAGGTGATTAGTCAGGGTGTCTAGGACTATGTTCCACAGAAGGGGTGATAAGACTCCTCCTTGTGGACATCCCCTCATGACCAGTAATCATGACAGTAATCTACTGTGATGTCTTCTACATTGATACTTATTGCTCTACTAGAGAGCATCTTGAGTATCCATTCTCCTACTACCAGAGGTACATTCCTGGAGTTGAGTTGTTGGGTAATTGTTGGAAAGGTTGTTTTATCAAACGCTCCCTCGATATCTATGAATATACCCAGGGTGGATTCTTTGTTGTCCAATGATCTTTCGATTCTGCCAACCACTTGGTGAAGGGCCGAATCAGTGGACCTTCCCGGAGTATATGCATGCTGATTTGGATGAAGTGGGTTGTGAACTAGCACTTCATCTCTTATATACCGCTCGCATAACCTCTCCATTGTTTTTAAAAAGAACGATGTGAGACTAATTGGTCGGAATGCTTTTGGTAAGGTGTAGTCATCCTACCTGGTTTGGGTATAAATACCACTCGTACTTCTCTCCACTTACTGGGAATATACCCCAGAGCTAAAGAGGCTCTGAAAATTCCAACCAGGTGCGGCATAAGAGTATCCATTCCCCATTGAAGTAGGGCTGGTCTTATTCCGTCAGGTCCTGGTGACTTGAAGGGCGAAAAGCCCGATATGGCCCATCTTATCTTGTCCTCATCAATTAGTGCACTAGCAGATTGCCAGTCATATTGTGAGGGTGTTGTTGATACTTCCGTCCAGTTTGACGTTCCAAGAAAGACAGAACCTGGGACGTGAGTTTCCATAAGAATCTCAGCGCTCTCTTGAAGGTTGGCGGCCTTGTCGCCATTTTCCCTTGTCAGGATGCCGATATACTCTTATGGTGGTCGTTTGAGAGTGCCTTCTGTAGCCTAGAAATTTGTAGGAAGTCTTCGACTGCCTCACAATAGGCTCTCCAGTCTTCTCTTTGCTTTTGTCTGCAGTTTTTTTTGAACTCTTTGAGGTTGGCTTTATATATTCCCCAGTCCTCTTTGAGTTTTGTTCGTTTTGCCTTGTTAAAGGTCGTTCTCGCTGTCATTCTGAGGTGTTCCAGTTCAGGGCACCACCAGGTATTGGTCGTGCCACCTGTCTGAACCATCCTCATCGGGCAGGATTCCTTATAGGCAATGTCTATTTTGTTTTGGATAGATACTGTGTACCTTTCCAGTTCCTCATTATTGCTGGGAGTCAGGACCTCTGTTTCCCGCAGAGCACCTATTAAGAGTCGATTGTAGAGAGCTACATCCGTCCTCTTCGGGTCACGGGATTTTACAGTGGTCCTGAGATCCTGGCTTACCGTATAGGTCAGCCAGCGGTGGTCTGACATAGAAATATGATCTGACACTTGCCAGTTCTGAATTTTGTTTGATATTTTGGCTGTCGCCAGCGTAATATCTATTAATGTTTGGCTACGGGCGTTAATAAATGTCGGCTCCGTGCCTCTGTTTAAGATTGTTAGATCTTTCCTAATTATATATTCATAAAGAGACTTACCTCGGGCGTTGATATCCTTGCTGCCCCAGCTCAAGTGGTGTGAGTTTGAGTCGCAACCCAATATCAGCTCCACTCTCTGGTTGAGGCAGTAATCCACTAGTACCTCCATCTCTTTAGTCGGTGGTAGGGTGGCTGCATCTGAAGGTAAGTACACCGATGCGAGTGCCATCGCCGTATATTTGCCTCTTCCATCTGGACATTCCACTTTAACCACAGTAAGGTCTAAGGTGCAGAATTGTGCCATCGGAGAGGCTCTGTATTAAGGTTCCGATTAATTAAGGTTTTCACATTTTATTATAAAAACTTTACATTATTTTAATCATACAAATCACTTCCCCTTACTTTTCAACCCTAACCCTAATAGAAGGAGTCTCAACATTTAATGAGGAAATC